>JARJDS010023483.1:0-10036 GCA_030264155.1 Atheta pasadenae | reverse complement strand
TACGAGTATCAGTCGAGTAAAGCTAGAACGCGATGATTTTTGTTGTGTTCAGCATCAGCTTGTTTTGTTTGTTTGTTTGTTATGCTTGACTAGATATACGCTTTAAGTGCTGATTAGTTCGCTTCGTCTTGAGTAAAGTACGAAGTATTTAATTCCCGTGTGTGCGACCATTGCAAACATCCACGCATCCACCATCATTTTCGTCAATTCACCAATTCCTCAACCAGACCAGATTAGTTGAAATAAGTATATGTATGTAATCGAATAGAAAGATCTTCTGCTAGCCGCTAAGTAGATATGTTGCTTCATATTATAATTTCTCGTCCAATAATTTAATCACTAAACGTAGTAGATATTACTTATTGTTTCCTCTTTTTTGTCATCATACTCGCGACGTACTAATAATTATAATTGCTGCATTCATATACAATAATATAGAATATTTTGTAAACATTTGTTTTATATACTTTGAAGCGTCGATTATATTGAACTCAAGATCAGTAATCGTAACGCAAAAATATCTCGTTCAGTCTTACAATGAACAACAATATTACATATTATAAGCTATAGTGCGCTTAGTTGTTTTGTTTTTTGTTTGTTTTTAATACTTAGCTCATCTGTTATAATCTGGATTGATTCAGTTGCTGCCAGGTTACCTTAAGCGTACGATTCGCTAAAGTGTTCGAAGATGTAATCGAACTGGCTGTTCAGGTTGCCGGTGGTGTAGTCCTCCGGCAGCTGAGGCATGCTGCTGTGGAATTGCGGAATATGATGGGGCGACGTGCACCAGTCACTGTTGCCGTTCAGAGCATTCATGCGATACTGCTTGCTGAACGACATCAGAATGCTGCGGATCTTTGCAATGATCTCCTCTACTCAGGCATTCGACTCCTGGAAAAGCAAAAGCGGGGGGTTTACATTCGAACGCCTTCATGCTTACGGCGGATGGCTACTTTAAGATTCTCGAAGTAGTGCATGATCTGCTCGTAGTCCATGTCGAGCTGAAGTCCGTCTAAACCGGCTAGATCGGCACCTCCCTCGCCCTCCTCTGTCGGCTGCTCGTCGGCGCTGGTGTCTGCGCTGAACATTGGGTTGCCGACAATCGTCGCGCGTTTTACTTCAGCGCTATTACGATCTTTAATCAGAAAACATTAAATGTTTAAGACAAATCTATACTCAATTATTGATTTCTATTATTATTACTTCCATTCCTCGATGGTGATTTTGGATATTGCACAAATTCCATGCTGTCATCGCTAGGAATCGGCTTGTTGCGCATAACCACAACTGGCGAAGATGGCGGACCTGCAATTGCAGGCGCCGCATGCATTGGTTCATCATCAAACACAAACGCAACAGGAATGTCAGCAAATTCAGATTCTTCAATGAGGTCTTCACGCGAGTTGTTTAACCTTCCACTACTAGCTTCACCTGGCTTGACATGCTTACTATTCCTGTGATGGTGGTGATGATGGTGCTTCCTAGGTGACGGATCCATCAAATTGCGATGCGGTGGTACCGGCGGTTTATACTCCTCAATGTCCACCGATAATTGCATACCGTGAGGAGGCAATGGTGGAGGAGGAGTTGGTTTATTCCTGAACACAAAATCACATTAAAATTAAAAAAAAAGAAGGTATCAAATACATACCATATGTCTTGTTGTTCCTGCAAACCGGAAATATCAATGCTAACACTAGTTGTCCTGCCGCCAGCTTTGCTTTTGCAATATGTAGAAGTGTCAATAGCAGGACGTGTTTTTCCACCACTAGTCTGTGGGATTTGCTGTTGCTGTTGTTGCTGCTGCAACGGTTGTTGAGGATCAGCGGTAAAGCTGGTCTGTACGCAGTCGTCCGGATCGCAATAGTTCATGTTGAGCGGATTGGCCGTGATGCGTATTTCGTTCGTGTTATTATTCACCACAGCTGAATTTCGGTTCGAAGCCGGTTCGAGTGTAGCGCGACCTGAATGCGAACGAATTTTAATAACATTCGCAATTTAAATATCGCATAGTAAAGTAAGAGTAAAGCAAGAAGAAGAAAAGGGGTGGCGTAGGCGTTTTGGGCTTGGAAAATGCGAAACGAACTCAAACATACTTTCTCTCATACCTAGCCAGACCCAGTCGTGTGCGTTAGTTGTAGTCTCACGCGGTTTGCGATTGATTCCACCCGCTGACGGCGTCACCGGAGCAGCCCTCAGACCTTCAGCTGCCACCTCAGGTTTAAACTTTGATGCGTACACCACACAGGAGATTACAAACACCTACATAAAATTTGGTATTGTTTAATTTTAAAATCATCAATCAATAAAAAAATACTTACAGCAATAGCAAAGCAGAAAGCACCCAATAAAACATACATGCTTATTTCTAATGGAGAAATAATCATGGTAGTTTGATGTCTTGAAGAACCTTTTGTACCTTGATATTGCCGTGCTTGAACATTCGGCTCAATACGATCATCGTCTATAAACAAAAAAATTAGAAATTTAAACTCAATTTTTTTGGTTATGTCGTAGACAAGACAGGAAAAGTAAAGTTTGAGGTTAGGTTGTGATTTTACCTTTAAGGATATCCGACAAATCAGGGAAGTCTCTACCTTTAGAGCCGGTAAAAGTACCTCCGTCGTTTTGGAGTAGATCCGGTCGGTGTGATAGGTCGTTGCTGCTGAAGTCGACAACCACGGAGGCGGCTGCAGTTGCAAGCGGGCCTGCTTTGGATTTACTGCGTACTGCAGCTCGACACTCTTCCGGTAGTAACAGAGTCACTTGTAGTAAATCACCGTTGCCTTCGCCGACGGCGATGACTCGTGGATGACGTGAAGCGACCATTGGTGCAAATGCGACTACCTCAGGATCAAGACTTTCTACCACTAAGTGATAATCTGAATCTGCCACTTCGCGCAAAGGTGTTTTGCTACCATCGGAAAACTCTAACTCGATATCCAACAAACCTTCCTATTGATTGAAAACAAAACAATCACCGTTATTACAAAAAGTATCAAGTTACTGAATCATGGAAAATTCTTGTTAGACGTTGTACATGTGAATAGTCTGGTTGTTTTGAACATTTGATGTTATTGCAAAGATTTGCACTTACCTGGTATTGAGCAGTTAGTTTCCGAGTCACGCTCGTTTCGGCAATATAGCCGTTTTCAATCGCTCCGTCCGGCGAGATGTTCAACTGGAGGCCGGAAACAACCTGCACGGAGAGCCGGGATAATCCCACTTTGTCGTTTCCAACGCGTACTTCCTTCGCCCCGATGACTCGATTCGTAATCGGAGACAGCACCTTTTAACACGCATTAAAAATTGAATGTGTTTTCCCAAAGTAGAAAAATAAAACTGTAAAATTGAAAGATATAAAACGTACTTGAACTTCTGTGCGCCCCACACTACGTCCTTGAAGCACCCTTCCATGTAGACTAGCGATGTGTACGTCGGAGACGCGTAATGACTGCAGGACCAAATCGGTGACTCGAAGATACGTGCGACGATTGATGAGGAACGTCGTTCGGCCCGAATCATGATCGTTGGCGTTGAAGCGCGCGTAGACGTCCACGGACGTCTGCTGATAGCGCAATCGACAGTTGGGTCGTTCGATCACGTTGCCGAGATCGTCCAGGCTACGATAAGCCGAGCCGAACGAGCGCTTCTTGCGTCGTCTGCTCGCCTTCGCGTTGCTGGCGACAACAGACAGACAGTGAAAATTTAAACACCTTCAAAAGTGCAGCACAAAGTTAAAATTGTTTGCGATCCTGTTTTTGTTTTTGAGTAGAGTGATGTGATGGTCTCTACGGCGATGAAGAAACAATGTGATGCACAGACATGCGACATGACATACCTCGGTTGATAGTCGGGGACGCGCCAGGACTTCAGTTGCGACAGCCGCACATCTGGCACTTGGAGGTCCAGTGGGAATTCCGGCATCCAAACAGTGAATTTGGCCAACCCGGTGTATGTCCCGTACTTTACCAGTACGGAACCGTTGACGGAACCGCGGGCCTCGCTGCCGTCTACGTAGACCGAACTGCAGGAGGAGCTCACTTTCAACACGCTGTCGTCCTCCGAATGGCATGACGCTTGGAATGTGACGTCTGCCTCCTTGCCAGCTTGTGATACGATGAAAACCTTCATCGCCTGCGAGACTTGACGACCCGTCAGCACTGCAGTGTTCAGTACTTCCCAATTCTACATAATAAATTCCCAAAACAAATCAATAGCACTCAAAATCAAAATAATCACCGTACAAAAACCGTACGACAATCAAAATATAAAAAATAGGTTATGTTACTTATAGAATAGGTTATGTGCAAGTAATAATTATGTACTACTAACTTTGCTAATAGGAACAACAGCTTGTATGTCGTCCTTTTGTATGTCCCACTTAGTCGTGGTTTTCGTTCCGCCCTGCCGATGTTCGACATTAGCACCATTGTGTTGGCTAGCGGGCTCTTCGGAGTGCGGCTCATAGCGGGCGGACCAGACGATGCGCGCCTCCTCCTCAGGCTCTTCGCTGATCTCCACCAGCCACGTAAACAGTTCTAGTACGCTGAGAAAACAAAAGAATGTGTGAGCTTTCGCCATACGCAAACATAAAGCAGGCTTTCGCGCGGACAGGGTAAGCTCTGCCGGAATCGCAGAACATAAAGGAAACTAGATGCCTCTGCTTCTGCTTCCAGTACGCTAGAGGCTCGAGGCAATAACTGAGAGAATCTCGAGCAATTCATGATGCACCGAACGCCCTCAACTTGCGCTGTGGTTTCAGTTACTCGTACTTCGGTATCGAAACCAAACCAAACCTTAATACGTTCGAGTCGAGTTTAAACAACTTGCAGCGCAGTTGCGCGCGCATTACGACTTTATTCCAAATGGGAAATCCATTAAAGTATAGTTTAATAACGTCTCAAGGGGTGGCTTCAATCGATAGCGCTTCCCAGACGACGAGTCGCCGCCCGCAGTTATAGTTCAGCAGTGTGTCTCGTAGTGATGCGAGTACAATAGACATGATTTACTTTGATACATTTCGCGTCTAACCGAAGTCGGACAAAGTACAAACCACGAACCACGCACATTAGTGGAATGAAAATGATTAAAAACTTAACAAGTTTTCCATCAACTAGATTACTGCCACACTACGTTAATAGAACAGTTTTCACACACCCCAAAAAAATTAAATTCCCGTATTAGATTAAGTTACATAACCTAACCATAATGCTCAAGGGAAAAATATAACCTAATTCTTGGAGTATAAAATTTTAAAGACTTCGCACGTCGATGTGACGTGACATTTACTCGAAAACTTTTCGTACTCGTATTCGACCCCAGATTTATAATTTAAACTAAGGTCAATATTTAACGTTGCCTAAAAGTTTTGGATTCGGAATAATGGCAGAAGAAATCTTTTGCTAACAAAACCAAACGCACAATCCAAAAAAAGATTCTAATTAAATTATAATCCAGCGCTTTCACATGACAGCGACATCGGCAAGAGCGCTGTCGTTGTCATCGCTGGAAACGCGGGTCATCGCCTATCAAAGCCTCCAAATGCGATGAGTTCGACAGCTTTGAACCATCAGGCTCATCTTGTAATTGACGTCCAAAATACTACGCGCCACGATTGCGCAATCTTTGCCCTCCACCATCAAAAGCTTAAAGTGCAAATCCGCCAAAACACGCGCTGAAACTCTCGATAACTTTCCTCGAACACGAAGAATCCATTCCATCTTGCAAGCGGAGCAAAACATTATCACTCGCATTAGTTTACGAGTTTGCAGTTGCACATAAATGTAACCACCACCCTCCTTCCCTACAAACTAACTAAAATGTAGGAACGTAGAAAGATGGTTGGGCAAATGTTTTATTGCAATGTGTGCGTTGCACTGTTAGTGTTCGAGCTAGTTAGGTTTGTTAAAGTTTTGGAGGGCGGCGAATTGGTGAATTTCCGTTAATTTTAAGTCGGCGTCGCGGTCTACGGAACGCATGCTGCAGCGAGGGATATAAATTACGCCACGCGAGCGAGATCTTAATAACTTACTCGCCGCCTCCGGCGGTCGACGCACCACCGCCACTGGCTGTCGTAGCATCGGAGGGCGTCTGCTGGTCGGCCAAGTCTCTACGCACTGCGGTAACTGTCGCCCCCGTGTGTCGTGGGTTCGTCTCCACTGTGATATTCCATACGCTTGGATCCGTTGCCACTGCGTTCAATAAACGTACACCACTTTTAACTCGACCTCTGAAAAAACACAAAATTTTACAATTATTTTTATTATAGTACACGTATTTATTGTTTTCTTGCTGTAACACAAATTTAAAACAAAGATAATAAAATTTTAACCTTAAATTATTCACAGAAAAAACCACATACACAGTGTATAATCTCGACAACAGATGGTGTATTCTTGGTTGCCATACTTTAGGCGTAGATTTTGATTGTTTCAGATTCTAACAAACTCTATTTTTAGGTTATGTGTAGCGACTTTGCATCATTATGCAAATGCAATATTTATTTGCATAGAAAGGATTATTAAATGTTATGAAAAACTTTGTTTATTCTCTGCTGCGCATTTGTTTGCGTTTGTGTTCTCGGTGCGCTGAACTTTTCTGGCCGGGAAAATCTTTTCCGCATGGATTATAATGCGGACTTTGAGAGTCTGAATCTCTTTGGAGGCAAGCGAGTTGCATGAAATATATTTCTACAACACGACGTCGGCCGAAGCGGGTGGTTCTAGCTTTAACAGCGTTCAATATTAAGATTAGCCATGAATAAATAAAATCCCGCCGGTTCAAACTTACAAATTTTTCGCGAGTTTTGCGCTAGACCCGCCGTGCAAAGAAAAATTCTTTTCAAATCCGATCAATCGAACATCAATAGCTTTCATTCAACCTGAGCAAAATACATTTATTTTATATCGTTCTTATTTATTTAATTCAATCGAATTGTCTTTGCACGAATTGGAATCGAGCGAAATGAATAAATTCAACAAACGGTACGAATTGTATAAATATAAAACTAAGAAAATTGATGAGAAATTCAACTCGTACAGGCGTTGATTAATTGGGTTTCTAACCGAGAAGACGGATGAAAAATACGTGAAGACACATTGGAAGACAGTTGCGGGTTCATTCGGTCGCGGCTGCGATCGATCATGTGTTGTACATCGTAAAATAAATGTGAGCAATGAGCATCGCGCATTATCTTTCATTCAATTGTCGCGGCGGCAATCAATAAAACGCAGCAATCGTATCAATTACAAGCGACAACAAATCGTAACAATAACCGGCAAAGCAGAACACATAAACCATACGCATTATCGTGTTACAACGCCTTATTGCATATTTATTTCTTTACTAGTTAATAACAATTGACATCAAGTGTGACAAGCAGATTGGGCTTCACGCAGAACATAATATTGTTGATTGAGTGTTTTAACCGACTGTCGTTCGTTATTAATGCTGAAACCAAAGCCGTTTGGAATTGGAGGCGAATAGAGAGGAACATGATTAACATTCGAACATATTGAGTGTGACATTTAAGTGTTTGTGCTCATTGTATGATGTCGTAGTATTAAGCTATATGAGTTGCCTATATATGTATATTAAGTTGCCTATCTAAAATGTGTAAAATCAACAGAACTTTAAATTTTTTTTAAAATAATTTTAAAGTATGAGCCCAAATGCAAAACATAATTATGTAACGAAAAGGTTGTTCTAATAAATCGCAAGATTGGTCACAGTTTAGCAACGCTAATTGCATGAATGGCTTTTCAAGTCCCCAAGCAACGCCTGCAATCCGCCATAATGCTCCTTTCATAACCCACTTCTGTCACTTGTTTCATGGGAGTCCCTGACGTCCCGACTCACTGCAGTTTATTTACACCGCCAGCCGTTGATCTTTATGGGCCATTAAAAATAGGCGGCGGCATGCATTCGTTCAATGCCTCTCGCTCTTTCTAGCAATTGCTTTCAAAGTGTTTGGATTAAATTCGCGACAAAATAAGAGGAGAAACAAAAAAATGTGAAATGAATTATGACTTTAATCGGCTCGATGTGCGGCTCTCGCACACATCAAAGCAATCTACAATCAAAATACACATCAACACTCTATTTACATTGCAACAAACATTCGTCGGGGAATGAAGTGGACGAAATAAACACAAATTAATAACCAACTCGCCAAGTGTTTCTCATTGCTCTGCAATGCTTCGCAAAGCTCTGCAAGTTGGATGTGAAGTACCAGATGTTTGGCGCACTTGGCGCACAGCTTGCGCACCAACGACGAGTGAGTCAACATGGGCATTAATTTTTCAATTTATATTCGTACGAGAGGAAAAACGTTTAATGCGAACTTTAATTGGCGCGCCCGTCTATGATGTAAGAAGTAAGTGATGCTTTGCGCGTTTAATTTTCTTTGCGCGAGGTTATGGCATCAGCGAAGAGTGTAAATATGGATGTCGTTCACACCGGAATGCGGTCAACGCGGTGACGAGAAAACGCTGCCGGCGTCCGGAAATAAGTAAATTGTGTTGGCTATTTCTGACATTTCGCGTATTCTCAAAACCGCTAAGTGCATCGGTACTTTTTACACGCTGTAGATGCATGAATTATGCAACCCAATCTACAATACCAACAGCAAAATACAACATAACCAAAAATTGCTACCGAAACAATTCTTGCTGATTTAGACTTAGTTAGAGTATAATGGATAGATAGATAGACCTGGGTGGATTAAATCCCAAACCCCGCTGAATAAAACACACTCGAAAGTGGAAACGGGTCTAACAGTCAAGTCTATTTCGAATTATCGGCTCGACTGAACTAATCACTGCCTTCGCCATTCGGGGTGCTTCCGAGCCGAGGTTATGTTCAGGCGGGCACACCAAACGCGATTCCTGCATGCTACAACTACAGGCTTAGATAGGAGCATCGACAGTTCGGGAAATTCGTTTCTCCCCATTCCACACGTCCCCGCGTCCATTTGTTACGTTTGTTACCGAGGCGTTTTCGCCTGCCATTCTGCCATCGAGCAACGAAACACGAAAAATCAACCTACACATTTCACCAGTAGTGTTGGTGTAGTTTTACCGAGAAGGCGGGGTTGAATGGTCTGGCGTGGAAAACTATCGGGGGTTTGTCTGCGCGGTTCGAACGAAATAAATAAACGATCCCTATACGACTGGAAGTAATCGAGTGCCCTATTTAGAAATAAATAACCTATCGGGGACTCGCGGAGGATAAAAAAAAAGCGATAGAAACTAAAGTAAGAGACTGTTGGTTATTCTCGAGTTTCGCGCTGATGGCAAGGCATAACAGGAAATTGCTTTTAATCCAACGATACTCATACCTAGTTTTTCTCTTCGCGGCAAAACAGTGACATTGTGTGTGTGTGTGCCCACGCCACGGTGAAAAATGTTAAAACATTTACAGCGACGATGGAATGTACAACAAAAAAACAACTTCCAAGTATTCCAACATTGCCAACAACTCAACTCAAATGGAAGTTATTTTTTGCGTTTATCGCTGTACACAAAATAAGGTTATAAAGATGTTATCTTACCATTTCAATGTTTACCCAACAACTTGGGAGTCAAAAAAAAAAACAAAAAAAGTAATAAAGTTTCAACTTAATTACTTAATATTACCCAAAACTTCCCTTCTATCCTCTCCATTATCTCCCAACATCTTCGATATATTACATATTCCCTCCCTCCCATTCCCTTCTGCCTCCCTACGCCATTCTCTCTCCCCTTGCGTTCCATTTTCCTTCTCTCTCCTTCATATTTTCTCCTCCAATCCCCTCTTTCTATCCTAATACCTCCTTACTCGTCATTCCCTTCTCTTTCCTCCCTATGTCTAACCCCTCCTTTCCTCCCCATTCTCCTTCCTATCATATCCCCTCCATAATTTCTCCGTTCCCTCTCTCCTTTAAATCTACAACAACCTGATTGAATGTTAAAAATGATTCTGGCTTATTGCATACTTTGGTGGATATCTTAATTTAAAATATACCGGTGTTATGCTAACAACTCCACGTTTCAGC
>JARJDS010023453.1:0-16501 GCA_030264155.1 Atheta pasadenae | reverse complement strand
GGATTTGTTTGCTACTCAAAATCAAAAATTGCCCAATTTTGATAATAGAAATAAAATACTTAGAATACGATTTTTTTAATTATTTAAAAAGGAGATGAATGAGCAACTCTTTAGGTATACTTTAAAAATAAATATAGCAAAATTAATTAAACGGGAAATTAGTTATGGACGTTTTTCGGAGGCGTGTTTTGCAAAAAAAAGAAAAGCCAGAAGAAAATGGAAAATTGTTGGCAGTAGTGATACTAATGTCGGAGCCAAAGAAATATTAAGAAATATTGTATGGCTCTCTTGTAATTAAAGAAAAACTTTGCTAAATTTATGCAAAAATGACAGTAAAATTTTAAAAACTTTAAACTTAATTATCTCAGCTTCTAATTGTTCAAATTTAATGAACAAAAATTCAAAAACTTTGTTGTTATATCAACTTTATGAATAAATTAACTAAACATAAAAAAATAATTAATTTTTGTTTAATTCACCATTTTATCTTATAAATCGAAATGTTGTGTTTCAACTTACTATTTTTCGATTTAAAAAATATTAGTGGGTTTTATAAAAAAAAAATTACTAAGATAAATTGTAGGTTAATTACTTACGAAAAACACTTGTTATAAACATTTTTTGATATTTTTATTAGATACCTGAAAACTTTAAATTTATTTATTGTTAAAGTCAAATTTTATAAACACAACTTAATAATTTGTTAATTTTTACTGGAAAATTGAATAATAACAATAACATAAGTGGTTATTAAATTAACAAAAGTAAACAGCATAGCAAAATCAACATTAAAAAAACCAGCCGCTGAAAATATCGGAATATGTGCTTTTGTTTGATGAGCTAAAATAAATAATTTTTCTTTCATTACAGAATCATTAATATATCGACACAGAGCTGTATGACTTATTCTTATAGTTTTCTGCCCTTCTTTAATAACATTCTCACACATTGTCGCAACAACAATTCCTTGAACCTATAAATAATTAACACAATCAATGAATAGTTATTTTAAGAATTTAATTTGTGTTAAAATTATCACATTACCACGATCAATAATAATACTTACAACACTAACACTTGTCCAATACAAAAAAATATAATGAAACACATACAACTCCTTCATGTTATCATTAATATCAAAATATAAACAATTCAAAATATGCATAAGTTCCTCCAACGTTAATAAAAACAATATCCCACCAAATATGTCATTAATTAACGCTAAACTTTCAGCAATATTTAAATGCCACAACAAAAGCGTATCCACATCGTATGCAGTCAAGTTCTTTCGATCCAAATTCATATTGAAATTACTCAACGTTTCCTTGATTGCGCTCCAAATATACCACATTAACAACACAAGAATTTGAATGTATCCAACCACAACATGATCCAATAATGCTATGTTGTTATTAAACACAACAGTTAACGATGACCAGAAGTGTTTGGCCAATATAGCACCAGCAAGACTACAAGCCCAACCAATTCCATAGAAAATAATCCAAGATTTATAATTGCGAAGTTTAGACTTTGCAACACTTTGTGATAACTGTAAACTTTGAGGTAATCCGGATGTAAAATAATCCAATAAACTAAATAATCGTTTGGATTGATAAAATTTAAAAATTCCAAGCTGCATTATTGAATAAATTACCAAACAAGTCATGACGACGTCTGATAAATGATTTAATATCTTGAAAGCACCTGGTGATGTGTAGTCAACGCTTTCTTTCTTTATTATTACGTAGATTAGACTTATTAAGAATAATAAACAAACTCCACAGGTGCGTATTATGTCTCTTGAATTTTCTATTTGTATTTTTGGTAGTAAACCAATGTAATAACAAAGTTTTGTTAAAAAATTTAAAGTTAAATCACTTGTTTTAGACATTTTTGGTTTCGTCACAATGTTTTATAGTTTTCTTTGTGCTTTGTATAAAGATGGTGTTGTTTTAATGTGGTTTTATAAACAAAGTAATTAGTTGCTGTGGAATAATTAGAAAATAATAATAACCGAACGAATTAATTGATTAAAACGATCATTAAAGTTGGTTTTATGTTGTTTACTATGATACCTTAATGGAGGAAGTTCATTAATCATTTTAATTATTATTAATGACTTGGAAATTGCTTTCCTTGATATACAGGATGATTTTATGTAAATGTGTATTGTTGGTTGCATTCATATATTAAATTTCATGTATGCAAAGTTGCCTATAGTTTATAAGTTAATAATTAGTTTGCAAATTGAATAATAACAATAACATATGTAGTTAATAAATTAATTAGTGTAAAAAGCATTGAAAAATCAACAATAAAAAAACCAGCTGCGGAAAATTGAGGGCAACGCTCAGTTGCTTGATTTGCCAAAATAAATAATTTATCTCTGATTGCAGGAATATTTGAATAATAATGTAAAACACTATAACTTAACGTGATTGTGTTTTTGCCTTCATTAACAACCCATTCACACATTAAAGCTTGAGCTATTCCTTGAATCTGTAAATAATTTATAAGGAAATTAAATTAGGTGTATACAAAGTTGCCTATAATAAAACAGCAATTTTGAATTTTAAATTTTTAAATTGATAAAAAAAAATACTTACACTAACAACTGCGGCCCAATATAAAATGATGTAATAAAACGTATGGAATTCGTACTCAATTTTAAAATTAACATAAAAATATAAACAATTTATAATATGCATTATTTCATCCAAAGTTAACAACAAAAATATTCCACCAAAAAGTTCGTTAAGCAAATCCACACAATCCATAATACTTGTGTGCATAAGTAACAATCTATCAGCTTCATAAAAAGTTATCTTTGTTGTTCTTAGGCTATTATTAAATTCCCATAAAGTTTTTTGTACTACACTCCAAATATACCACATTAACAATAAAATCATTTGATTGTAACCATTTAGGATATTATCTAATAGTACCATTTGATAAAAACTAAATTGTGTAACAAAATCATCCCAGAAATATTTAGCTAGAGCGATATTTAGAATCCAACCAGTCCAATAAATAACGATCCAAAGTTGATATTTGTAGGTTAAGTTTGTATCTGGACGATTTAAATTTAAATTAAAAGTTTCAAGAGTGTGGAATAATAGTTTTGTTTTGTTGTAGTTTTTAATACCAAATTGTAGTATTGTGTATACTACTACGGTGGCTAAATTGACAGCTAAGAAATAATGTAAGAATTTAAACACACCTGGTGATGTGTAACCGGTGATTTCTTTCATTACAATCACGTAGGTTGTGGTTGTAATAAAGAAAAGACAGAAACAACATGTTCGGATTATGTTTTGTTTACTGGTTGTTTGTATATTTGGTAGTATACCTAAGTAGTAAAAGTATTTGGTTAGAAAATTTAATGTTTTGTTAGGTTGAGTCATGTTGGAATAGATTTTGTGTTTGTTTGAAAGTAACAAACAATATTGAAATGTAGGGCAATTTATTTATGGTACAAACAATTATTTTGATAGGGAAATAAAAGTTAATTCACTCATTAATGCATTAATTGATATTTAATGGTTATACTAATTAATTTAATGTAGAGGTAAATTGTAGATTGTAGTTAGTGGGTGTTTTAATGAGTAGAAAATTTAAAAACACATGTGTTTTTGTTAATTAATTAATATTTTTATTATAAATTATTAAATATTTAACTTACGTCATCTATTAACGATTAGTTAAGGTCACATTTATTTTTAACTTAATGTTTACAAACCTAAAATTGATTAGTTTTGTACGATATTTATTAAAGTTTATTTACTACGCTAGATGGAGTTACTTTAAATGTTAAACATTAATCCCAATCATCTTAAGAACATCGTACTTTAAATCACTGCTTTAAATATTATTGTTTTGTTGAAATTGAATAATAACAATTACATATGTAGTTATTAAATTAACTATTGTAAAAAGCATTGAAAAATCAACAATAAAAAAACCAGCAGCGGAAAATCGTGGATAACGCACTGTTGCTTGATTTGCCAAAATAAATAATTTATCTCTGATTGCAGGAATATTTGAATAATACTGTAAAACACTATAACTTAAAGTGATTGTTTTTTTACCTTCTTTAAGAACCCACTCACACATTAAAGCTTGAGCTATTCCTTGAATCTGTAAAACATTTAAAGGAAATTAAATTATGTGTATACAAAGTTGCCTACAATAAAACACCAATTTTGAATTTTAACGATTTTACCTTTTAAATTTAGAAAATAAATACTTACGCTAACAACTGCAGCCCAATATAAAATTATGTAGTAAAACGTATGGAATTCATACTCCGTGTTAAAATTGATATAAAAATATAAACAATTTATAATATGCACAATTTCTTCCCATGTTAACAATAAAAATATTCCACCAAAGAGTTCGTTAAGTAAATCCACACAATCCATTATACTTGTGTGCATAATTACCAATCTATCAGCTTCATACAAAGTTATTTTTGTCGTTTTGAGGCTATTATTAAATTCCCATAAAGTTTTTTGTACTACACTCCAAATATACCACATTAACAACAAAATCATTTGATTGTAACCAATGAGGATATGATCAAACAGTGCCATTTGATAAAAACTAAATTTTGTAACAAAATCATCCCAGAAATATTTAGCTAGGACGGTACTGAGAATCCAACCAGTCCAATAAATAACGATCCAAAGTTGATATTTGTAGGTTAAGTTTGTATCTGGATGATTTAAACTTAAATTAAAAGTTCCAAGAGTATGGAATAATAGTTTTGTTTTGTTGTAGTTTTTAATGCCGAATTGTGTCATTGTGTATACTATTAAAATGGTCAAATTGACGGCTGATAAATAATGTAAGACTTTAAACGCACCTGGTGGTATGAAACTGGTGATTTCTTTCATTACAATCACGTAGGTTGTGGTTGTAATAAAGAAGAGACAGAAACAACTCGTTCGGATTGTGTTTTGTTTGCTGCTTGTTTGTATATTTGGTAGTATACCTAGGTAGTAAAAATATTTGGTTAGAAAATTTAATGTTTTGTTTGGTTTTGTCATGTTGGAATACATTTTAAAATTAACTAACAATATTGAAAAGTACGGTAATTTATTTATGGTACAAACAATTATTTTGGTAGAGGAATAAAAATTAATTAACGCATTAATGAACTAATTGATAATTTGTGCTTCTAATTAATTTAATGTAGAGGTAAATTGTTGATTGTAGTTAGTGGGTGTTTTGATGAGTTAAAAATAAAAACATATTTGTTTTGGTTAATTAATTATTGATTTCATTATAATTTATCAGATACTTAACTTACGCCATCTGTTAACAAATAATTAAGGTGTTCTTTTGTTGTCAAGAATAATGCATTAAACCTAAAAACACAGCCTAAAGTGTGATGGTTAGTTTTGTGCATAATTTATTTGTTTTTGTTTAGTCCGCTAGAGGGAGTCACTTCAAAGTTAGAAAATAATCAAAATAAGTCTGTAGGTACTTTAATCATTATTGTTTTGTTGAAATTGAATAATAACAATCACATAGGTGGTTATTAAATTTACAAAAGTAAAAAGCATTGCAAAATCAACATTGAAGAAACCAGCAGCTGAAAATTGTGGACAACGCGCCGTCGTCTGATGCGCCAAAATAAATAATTTCTTTCTGATAGCAGGAATATTCGAATAACGATACAAAGCTTTGTAACTTATCGTGATTGATTTCTTTGCTTCGTTTACAACTTTTTCGCACATTAGAGCTATAATTATTCCTTGGACCTAAAACAATAAATTTATTAACAACACAACAAATAGCAGGAATAGAAAATGAATGGTAATCCGTCTAAGTTTTGTTCTAAGTAAAGATCAACGTCAGGTTTTTATTGGTGCACACTACTACTCTCACCCCTGCTCCGCGTAATGTAGACTCGTTCCAAGTTGTACTCAGTGCGTTAGAGCCAAGCGGTCATTGGT
The DNA here is from genome assembly GCA_030264155.1 of Atheta pasadenae. NCBI lineage: Eukaryota > Metazoa > Arthropoda > Insecta > Coleoptera > Staphylinidae > Atheta > Atheta pasadenae. The sequence goes on along the minus strand of JARJDS010023453.1, from coordinate 10,541 downwards.
GTAGTGCGCACCAATCACCAATATCTACCACACTAGTGGCCTAGTAGGGTAAGTAAACAAACGGTACAACGGTAATAACAATAAGTCAAGAATACTTACAATAACAACACTCGACCACACCATAAACATATAATGAAACACATATAATTCATCATTATTTTTAACAATAATATCAAAATATATAGTGTTCAAAATATGTACAACTTCCTCAACAGTTATCAAAAAGAATATCCCACCAAAAATATCATTTAACAAATCAACACAATCCATAATACTTGTATGCCAAACTATCAGTCTATCAGCTTCGTACAAAGTAATATTATTCTTCTCCAGACTTCTATTAAACTCAACCAACGTTCTTCTAATAATTTTCCAAATAAACCACATCAGAATCACAATCGTTTGCACATAAGCAATTAATAGATGATCGAAAAATGGAATATCATTTAAAGTATTTACATAATTAAAGGTAGATGCATATTGACCTGCTAATACACTTCCAAACAAACCAATCCAATAACTTACAAGCCAAACTTTATATTTAAGTAAAGTTGACTTTTTTGCTGGTTGCAATACAGAATTAAAATTATTTAACATACAAAACAAGCGTTTGGTCTTGTTAAATTTATAAATTCCAAATTGAAGCATTGAATAGACGATAACTACGGTCATATCGATTTTTGATATATGGTTTAGGAGGTTAATCTTCCTAATTATGTTCGCATATGAATCAAATTCTTTTATTATTATATTATAGAATATGCCAATTGCAAACAGTATACAGAAAAGACATGTTCGGAATTTATTTCGCTTGGTTTCTGCTTGTATGTTTGGTAGTATACCAAGGTAATAACAATATTTTAGTAAAAAGTTTAAAGTGTTGTCTGTTGTTTTTGACATGTTGGCGGTAAACATTTTGTTTTGTGTTTGAATGGTATTTTGATACTAATTTATGTTTGATGTTTGAAAAACAAAAGAAATCAATTAAAACGAAAGCACTAATTACTTATATACAATTACTTTATTTGTTTTTAGTAAGGAACTAAATAATCTAATATGTTGATGACTAAAAGAAGAAATTTAATTTAGACTACAAACAAAAAAATAAATTTTGTTTTTCTCTATTTTGTTATCTTAGAATAACACTAGCATTTGTTTCACTTTCACTAGCAGAGTTTGGACGTTAGCTGTGGCGTTCAGTGCGTAGTAACTCCAACCAATCAGCGCTTAGTTTCAAATTTTGAATGTGCGCATGCGCAATACGGATCGCTACAATGCAAAACTTTAAAATTAATTGTATAATCACTAAAATATTATTTTTACGTAACATTTATATATTAAATAATCACTGTACTTACATTTTTCAAATATTACCAACCAAAATACTTAAAGCAACAAATTGCAATGTCATTACTTACTAAATACTTAAATACTTTTTGTAATATTAAGCACAAACTACAAAAAAACACACAACTTGTTCAGATAACATCAAATACCTTATAAGATTAGATAAAATTTAATTTAACCAACTATTGGCCTATTATTTTGACGAGAATTGAATAATAACAATTACATATGTCGCTATTAAATTAACGAAAGTAAAAAGCATTGCAAAATCGATGTTGAAGAAACCTGCTGCCGAAAATTGTGGACAACGCGCAGTCGTTTGATGTGCCAAAATAAATAATTTCTTTCTGATAGCAGGAATATTCGAATAACGATACAAAGCTTTGTAACTTATCGTGATTGATTTCTTTGCTTCGTTTACAACTTTTTCGCACATTAGAGCTACAATTATTCCTTGAACCTAAAACAATATATTTATTAACATTTCAAGAAACAAAAGTTGTACCATCTTGGGCAAATAATAATAATAATAATAATAAAAAAATGGATACTTACAATAATAACACTTGTCCACAAATAAAACAGATAATGAAATACAAATAACTCATCATCATTATTAATACTAATATCAAAATACAACGAGTTTAAAATATGCATAACCTCCTCGAGAGTTATTAAAACGAATATCCCACCAAAAATATCATTTAACAAATCAATACAATCCATTATACTTGTATGCAAAACTATAAGCCTATCAGCTTCGTACAAAGTGAGATTATTCCTCGCCAAACTCTTATTAAACTCAACCAATGTTTTTCTAATAATTCTCCAAATAAACCACATCAGAATCACGATAGATTGCACATAACCAATTAATAGATGATCAAAGAAAGCGATTTCATAGAAATTAAACACAAAATTAAACGTAGTCCATAAATATTGAGCTGATAATGCACTACCAATCAAACCCATCCAATAACTTACAAGCCAAATTTTCAATTTTAGTAAATTTGATTTTGTTGGAGTTAGCAATCCCGAATTGAAATGTTCCAACATGCGGAACAAGCGTTTGGTTTTGTTATATTTATAAATTCCAAACTGCAGTATTGAATAGATGACAACTACAGCCATATCGATGTCTGACATATGGTTCAACAGTTTAAACGCTCGAGTTGAGTTTGTGAAAGAATGAAATTCTTTCATTGAAATAATATAACATATGCCAATTGCAAATAGTAAACTGAATAGACATGTTCGGATTTTATTATGCTTAGTTTCTGTTTGTATGTTTGGTAGTATACCAAGGTAATAACAATATTTTATTAAGAAATTTAAAGCGTTGTCGGTTGTTTTCGACGTGTTTGCGGTAAACATTTTGTTTTGTGTTTGAAGTTTGGTGTTGATATCAATTATTGAGGTTGCAATAAAAAAAAACTAATACGAAAACATTAATTACTGATTAATTAAAGGATAACAAGTGTTTTGTTTGTTTTTAGTAAGGAAATAAGTATACTAATATTTTAGATGGCTAAAAGTTAGAAATTATCAGCCTAAATACAAACATTTAGTGTTGTTTACTTATTTTGTTGATTCAGAATTTGAAAAAAATAAACAAATAGCAGTTGTTTCACTTGCACTTATTGAGATTTGGCACCTACTGCGACATTCAGTGCGTAGTAACTCTAACCAATCAGCGACTAGTACGATTAAATTTTGAATATACGCATGCGCAATACGTAAAACATCAATTTAAAGTTTAAAATTATTTTTAATGCCTACTTATAATCCTTAAAATGTGTAAGTATGGTTTATATTGTTTATAATAAACAAAATTTTATTTTTACGTAACATTTATACATTATTTAATCAGTGTACTTACATTTTACAAACTTTTTTGAACAAAACTATTTAAAACAACACAGTACAATGTCATTACTTTTTAAATACTTAAATACTTGTTGTATTGTTGTCATACTAAGCACAAAGTACAAAAATACACACAATTTGTTCAGATAACAACAAATATTTTATAAGATTAGATAAAATCTAAGTTAACCAACTATTGGCCTATTGTTTGGACGAAAATTGAATAATAACAATTACATATGTAGTTATCAAATTAACAAACGTAAAAAGCATTGCAAAATCAACATTGAAGAAACCAGCCGCTGAAAATTGTGGACATCGAGCTGTTGCTTGATGAGCCAAAATAAATAATTTCTCTCTGATTGCTGGAATATTCGAGTACCGATACAGCGCTTTGTAACTTATCGTTATTGTTTTCTTGCCTTCATCCACAACTTTCTCGCACATTGTTGCAACAACAACTCCTTGGATCTAAAAAAAAACAACAACACTAAATTAGTTATGTGTCAATAAATAAATTACATTTTTTTTCTATAGGTACTATTAATTATTTCATTTTATTTTATTTGTTATTTGTTTATTATATTGCTGCTTTGTTTATCTCTTAGTTTTGTTTTTAATACTCACAATAACAATACTAGTCCACATTAAAAACAAATAATGAAACATTCGTAACTCAATTACATTTATATTAACATCAAAATAAAGAGTATTTAAAATATGCACAAGTTCTTCAATAGTTAACCAAAAAAATATACCCCCAAAGAGGTTGTTTAATAAATCCACACAATCCACAATGTTTGTATGCATAACTAACAACCTGTCAGCTTCATACAAAGTTATCTCAGACGTTTCTAATTTATAATTAAACTCAAATAAATGTTTTCGTACAATACTCCAAATGTACCACATTAACAAAACTAATAAGTGAACGTAACCCATTGCCACGTGATCAAACAATGCCATTTGATAAAAACTATGTATAAAATTATGACTTGACCATAAATGACTAACAAAAGCTGCAGCAGAAAACAAAGCAATGCAATAAATCATTATCATTGCTTTGTATTTGGTAACACTTGACACTTTTGATGAATTTTCGAACACATCTGGTAAACTAGAATTAAAAATACGCAACATACTAAACAGTTTTTTGGTTTGGTAAAATTTGATCACACCAAATTGTAGTATAGCATAAATAACTAGTAATGTCATGAAGAAATCTGAAGAATGGTTTAATATTTTAAAAGTACCAGGTGGTGTGTAGTGTTTAATTTCTTTAATGATTATGACATAACTAATGCCTGATGTGAATAATCCAGCAAAAAACAATGATCGGATGATGTTACGTTCACTGTTAGTTTGGATATTTGGTAAAATACCGATGTAGTAATAAAATTTTATGAAAAAATTAAACGTTTTTTCGGTTGTTTTTGACTTGTTGGTAAACATTGTGTTGTTGTTGCTTACTGACGAAGGTTATAATACAAATTGTAGTACAATTTAGAAGAATAACAATGTGTAGCAAGCACATACCTGATAATTACATTGGGTATTGGTAATTTATTAATTAATCGTGTTAATTTACTTAATGGTTAAACACATTACTAAACAACTTTTTCTAATGCAACAAAAAATCTTTATTTGTGTTTTTATATGTTAAAACATACTTTTAATCAATAAAAAACAATAATTAAAATTTTATTTGTAGTTTTAAGTTATAGTGGTGTATGTTTGGTTGCCTAGTCAAGTTATGTTAAAACTGAATGAAAATTATTTAAAAAAAACTTACAACAATATATAAATACCATATAAACATAGTGATATATTCCAACGAATGAATTTCTCTTGTTTTATTAATAATTGCATTAATAACTTTTAATATATAAGTCACAGAATTTAGAGCTTCCAAAAATATATTCCATCCCCATAATTTATTGAAAATACTAATCAATTCAACAATCAACAAATGTAATTGTATTAAATTTTCAACTTTAATCAATTTAAACTTTAAATTCTCATAATTTACTACCAACTTCTCAAAAGTTTGGTTAAATATTTTAAAATATTGATAAATAATTAAAAAAACAAAACACTTACTACAATCACAAATGTGTAAACAAAGTAAATCATAAAATTCACTTATGAAAAATTCATAAACATAATAATTTTTAGGTAATTGAGCAAATGTTTTTAAAAACACATAGAGATCAATAAACACACTCAAAATTAATATACTAATAGCAATGTAAAGAATTAATTTAATTTTAGTTGATGTTTTAACTTTGGTGTTATGTATAAGATATAAATCGGAGTCTAATTTATTACAAACTTTAAAAAATTTTGTCCATAAAAAAGAATTGCAATTAAAACTGATTGTTGATTGTAGATTAATTATTGCGAATAATATTAATGTGATTGTAATAGAAAGACGTTTTAGTAACGTTGCACTATTTTGTAGTAAGTTATAAACAATTCGTATTTCTGGTATTAGTGTTATTATTAATTTTATTGAAACGTAGATAATATTTGGTTTAAATTGTTTTGTTTGTTTGTTGTAAAATGGATATATTCCTAAATAAGCAAGGAATGTTAGAATGCTCGAAAGTGATTTAAGTTGTTGATCCATTGTTAAGTTTTTAACTGCTTCTCTATATTGAATAATATCGTATAAGTCTTAACGGTTATGGTGTATTAGTTGTTGTGTTTATTGATATAATTAGGTATAAACTCAATTAATAACGGGGTTAATTGGTATCTAATTATCTAATGTTGGTTAACTTGTTTATTGTGTTTTTGTTTCTCACAAAAAATAAGGGGGACGTCCTTGGTTAAGAACCTCACGCATGCGCCGTGTAAAAACTGGTTATGATTGGTGTACCTGCGAATGAGGACGTGAGGGCTAAACTTATTTTTGTTCATCATGCTAATCACGCCACAGATAAGAACTTAGCGCACGCGCCTTGTTAGAAACAAGTTTTGATTGGTGTACTTAAGAATAAGGACGTGAGGGCTTAAACTTACTTTTGTAACTTAGATAAAGGTTAATGTTAATAGAAATACATGTTAATTAAAAGAAAAAGAACTTACGATTGTATATAAAGACCACATTAGTATAATAATATACTCAAACGATAAGATTTTATCTCTGTTGATCGCCCAATCAATAAATCGTAACAAATACGTCACATCGTTCACTGTTTGAAAAAACAAATTCCATCCCCATAATTTATTTAAAATATTAATCAAATCCACAGTAAATAAATGTAATTTTATTAGATTCTCAAGTTTATGCTCAATAGTTTTTAAGTTCCTCAAGTTAATAACATCACTTAACTTATAAGTTTCAGAAGCTACCTTCTCCAATTCAACATTTACTATCTTTACATACCTTTTCATGATTATAAACACAATATACTTATAGCAATCACAAGTATGCATACACAGCATATCAAAGATTTCACTAATAAAATATAAGTATTTATACGGAATTCCTCCGTCCATAAACCAAAACACAAAAAAAACTATAAACAAACAGATGGCATACATACCAACAACAAAAAATAATATTAAGGGTGTTTTAGTTAAAGATTTAATGCTAGTGTTATGCACTTGCTTTAAGTTGTAATCCAAGGAATTACAAATGTTAAAAAAGTTACTCCATAATGAGTAATTATAGTTGAAAGTTAAGGTTAATTGTAGGTTAACTATTGCTATTATTATTGGAGTTATAGAAGAAGATAATTGCTTCGATAAGTTGCTTTGGTTTAGAATTATGTGGTAAATAGACCAGATTTGAAGTGATACTGTTATTGTTAATTTAATTGTTATATAAAATAAATTAGGTTTGAATTGTTTAGTTGTTTTGTTATAGAATGGAGATATTCCTAGGTATGAGAGAAGTTTAACGACGCACGATACTGAATTAAGTTGTTTATCCATTGTTATTACCCAGTGGTAATAGTGAACTGTATGTTTATAAGGTTTAACAACAAATGTGTTTTTCAATTAACTATTTAATTACATTACAAAGATAAATAAACATATATAAGTAATTTTGTTAATTAATGTAATTATTATTCATTAAATATCATTAATTGATGATCAATTTTACTCATTAATTAATTAACAAGTGTATCTTTATCTCTAATAAAAAAAAATGAATTCTACTAATTAAATAACCCTTAAAACAATATATTTCTTTAAAACATAAATCTTAAAAGTTGGTTGTAGTTTACGTGTTGTATAAAAAAAATTAATAACTTACAACAATATATGTACACCACATAAAAATAACCATTATATCCAGTAGATGTACCACTTTCCGATCAATAACGCCCTTAACAAACCTCATTAAATACAAAAAAGCATTCATATTTTCTAAAAACATATTCCATCCCCATAATTTGTTAAAAATACCCATTAAATCACCAATTAACAAATGTAATTTAATTAAATTGTCAACTTTAACTAAAGTCACACCACTATTTGCTTCAGCATTAAGTAAACTAATCCGTTCCAATTGATCATTCATTATTTTTACATATTTCCGAATTATAACAAGAAGAAAATATTTACTAATATCAGAAACGTGCATACAGTACAAATCGAAAGCTTCACTAAGATAATAAACGTAAAACGAAGGTTTCTTGTAAATGATCACCCAAGTAAAAAAATCAATCACATCACAAATTAAATACAATATTGTCGCAAATGTTAACACAAAATTCACTTTCGTTAAAGATTTAATTTTTGTATTATGCACGTGTTTTAAATCGGAGTCTAAAGTGGTACAAATATTAAAAAAATGTGTCAATTGATTTGCATTGCAGTTCAAATTTAATGTTACTTGAAATATTATTAGTATTATTGTTATCGGTGTTAATGAAGATAGTATTTTAATTGTGGTGGTATCTTTACTTTCGATTACTTTGTAAGTAGACCATACATCTGCTGTTAAAGTAATTATTAGTTTTATAATTATGTAGAACTTGTGTGGTTTAATTTGTTTCGTTTTCGCGTTGTAAAATGGATACATTCCTAAGTAAGATAGTAAGGTTATGATACCTGATAATGAATTGATTTGTGTACTCATTTTATTGTGTGTTGATGTTGTGTTTTTGAAACTTTATGAAAGAATATATACATTTATGGTGAAACTATAAAGGAAATGTTATTATCAAAAATATAATATAATTAATTGTTTTGATAACAATCCAATTATGTTAGTAACAGTAAGTTGATGTTGTAAACATGTAAACAGTAAACAGTAACCAATTAATATAATTTGTGCTTTGTTTTATGGATTGCAGAAGAACAAATTGTCAAGATAATTTTCAAAAATGATGGTTTGAATTAATAAAATGAATAATAAATAACATTAGTAGTGGATTCACTACTAAACCGATTTGTATCGCCATCTATTGGGTATTTTGCGGAGTATACCGCGTTAAGTATTGGCACTGATATAAATGTCTTATTTATTTAAATATGTCGCGTAATGTAATAAATTAAATAAACTTACAACTATATATATAATCCACATCATATTCGTATAATACTCCAATACATGTTTTATAACACCAGTATAAAGGCACTCCACAATCCTCAAAATATACGTAACCGAATTTATCGTTTCTAACAACATATTCCATCCCCATAACTTATTCAATATCTCGATTAACTCCACAGCCAACAAATGTAACTTGGTTAAATTTTTAACTTTAATCGCAGATGCTTCTGATCCATCACAATTCAATGAATCCAATTCAAAGTTTATTACTTTCAAATAATTTCGAACGATTTTAAACAAAAAATACTTACTGCAATCACAAAGATGCATGCATAACAAGTCAAAGACAGTACTTATGAAGTATATGGTCATATATGGTATCTTAAACACTTTCCAAAATATATAGAACTCAATGAACGTAAATGTACTGTAAACTGCTATTGCTAGAAATAATTTTATTGATACTTTAGTATCTTTTTTAATGCCTGTGTTATGTAGGTGTTTTAAATCAGAGTCTAATTTATTGCAAATATTAAAGAATTCCGTCCATTGTGAAGCATTCCAATTAAAAGATAAAGACAATTGTAAGTTGATTATTACGAATGCTATAGGTGTCATGGCAGCTAATATATTCCCTAAAGTATCTGATGAAATTATTTGACATACGGACCATACTTCGAATGATGTTAGAAATATTAGTTTTGTGGATAAATAGATTAGATTCGCTTTGAATTTATTGATTTTCTTGTTGTAGAACGGATATACTCCAAAGTATGATAGAAGTTTAAGAATACTTGATAGTGAATCAAGTTGAGTATTCATTATGTTATTGTTACTGACTGAATAATGGAAGTGAGAAGTATAAAAACTTGACATGGGTACTGTTTGAACTATTGATTAACAAATGTTTATGTAGAGTTGTTATTAGTAGAATTAAAGAAATAAGTGTTTAATGGAAAAAGTAGAAGCAATTAACTTAATTAATTACAATATTGCGTTGGAACAAATATTTAATTTAATTACGTAATTTTATTTAGTTATATAGGTAGGATTGTAACAATTCCAATAAAAAAAATGATTCTATATACTAAATATATAATAAAAACTCAACTTACAGTTATATACATTGTCCAAAAAAAAGACCCAACAAACTCTATAGGATGCAGTTTTTTCACATTATAAAGACTTTTAACAAATCTCAATATAAATGTTACAGCATTGATAGCTTCTAGAAAAATATTCCAACCCCATAACTTGTTTAATATTTCAATTAATTCCACAACTATCAAATGTAATCCTGTTAAATGTTCAAGTTTAATAACTTTTGCCCTTGTTAACTTTAAACTATCTTCAGTTATCTTTACCAATTCTCGATTTATAGCTTCTATATATTTGTATACCAGTCGATAAACAAAGTATTTGCTGCAATCGGAGATGTGTGTGATGTAAATACCAAACACTTCACTTATTGCATATATGTACTCTTGGGGAATTTGTTTAACTTTCCAAAACATTATGAAATCATACACAATTAACAATAAGTATATTCCGGTTGTAATTGCCAACTTAACATTAACTTTAGTATGACTTTTAATAGAGGAATTATTTACAAGTTGTAATTGGTAATCTAATAAATTGCAATTTTTAAAAAATTGTGTCCACTGATTAGCGTTGTAGTTGAAGAATAATGATAATTGTAAGTTAATTATTATTGTTGTTATAGGTGTTACTGTAGCTATTCGTCGTTGTAAAGTTTTTGCGTGAAGGAAAACATTATATATTGACCATATTTCCACGGTTAAAGTGAGTAATATTT
>JARJDS010023397.1:0-12843 GCA_030264155.1 Atheta pasadenae | reverse complement strand
ATTTGATAACTTCGCGATCTCTGTAATCATGCAATTTCTCTATGCAATGTTAGCACACCAAAGTGCAAAATTTGTTCACAGTGTATTAAAACATGAATATAGTAAGAATTGATTTACTTTGTGAAACATTTCAATGACTGAACTTACGTTGTCGGTTTCGGTTTCGTTCCAATTCTATTAATGTAACGCATGAAAACGCAAAAAAAACACTCAAATGACGATCATAAGTAAGTTAATTTTCAATACAATTTAAATCACAAACAATAAACTTACGTGCTTTGCCGACTACGAAACCTTAAAGCTTCACTGCTTGTTTCCATCGGATTTCCTTGGCCGTCAAGACGCGTAACTTGTGATGCTTTGACAAACATACCAAAGTTTTCTTCACACTAGAAAATTATAACACAAAAATTAACAATGAATAAAATTCAAAATTTCAAAAAACATATGCAACCAAACATACACAAATATTATTTTGATTATTTACATGAATTGAAAAGAAACAATGAATTAAAGGAATAAAAATGAATTGTGCTATTACATTGATCGTAATAAGTTTTAAAATACCTTAAAATATTCTTTTCCTTTGACGGTTCCATTGTTCTTTCCTTTTGGAACCTCCAAAATCAAACCAATCCATTTACCACTTGCAAATTCAGTTTCTCCAATGTAAGCAATCACACCTTGAACATCTTTCCCAGAAACTTCTACCTTCTGGCCCACCCTTAAGCTTTCAACTGTAGACACTGTAATAATGTAAATTTTAAAAATATTAACAAAAAAACTTCATTATTATAATAATTACTTGTCGCACACTTACTTGTGCCGTTGATTATTAGTTATTTGCACTGTTTATATATCTATTATTAACTTTTCACGCGAAATATTAAATAAATACATAATTTGTGGAACACCTAACCACACAACTTGACATCTGCAGCCGATACTGACAACTGTAATGTCAATGACAGCTGACTCACACTTTAGTTCATAAGCACGGATAAGCCAAAAGCGAGGGCGCTGGCTTCGCATAAAAAAAAACAGCCAAAAAAATTTAATTTAAAACCTTACTAAAAACAAACTAATAATGACATTAATATTTTTTGTGTAATTTGTGAAAATTTTGCGTATGCAGTCGTTTTTTCGAAAAAATTGTAGCGTTCACATTCAGTTTTCATTAACAAAAGAAAGTTTCAGAGGTAAATAATACAAAAAAAGACATATTTACAAGTGGGGGTAGTTTTAGTGTGAAATAGTCATGTTTTCAACTCAATAACAAAAAATAATCACACAAAAACATAAGTTTCACGTTTTTATGATACTTTTATTATTTAAATTAACATTAGAAGAAGAATCCTAAGATTTTTCCTCCAAGATGTTTCCTTCTGGCTTCTTCATGATCCATAATACCTCCACTGGTAGTTAGGACTACATATCTGCAAACAAAACATACAAATTAATACTTGTACACCCATTTTTAAAAATAACTTTCAAAATATAACAATACTCTCAACTTTAAGACACTAATCTTGCAAATTTATTCCAATTTAGTTAAATTTAACTTAACATTTGAGTTAAAAGGTTATCTTATATTTTAAATTGTTTTTATTTAAGTAACATTGATTAAAACAGCATAAAACTTACCCAAATTGACGAGAAGGTAACAAATTGTTAGTCCACTTTTCAATGTGAGTGATGGGCACATCAAATCTTGGAGAAATAACGCCGCACTTGTTCAGCCTACCAGTAAGATTGACAACAATCTTGCCACTTCTGTGGTCATCCACAATCTCGAACTCACCAATGTAACCATGTTTCATCATCACTGTGAGGAATTTGACAATAACCTTTGAGTTTGGGCGAATGAGGACTTGCCTCTTGCCGCGCTTCTCGGCATTGTTAATGGATTTAAGAGCGTCACTCAAAACGTTCATACGCACCATGGCTGCAAAGTAAAATTACAATTAATACCTTTCAATGATTGACCATACAAAAATGTTGTCCCAAACGCACTTTATGTTTTAAACAAAAACAAACAGCACTATATTAAACGTTACAAATTCCGGGTGGTTCTCCCTGTGTGTATTGAGTATATTTTAAAGAAATATACTAGAGAGAATAGTACTCTGACGGCACTTGTTCGTTTCTTCGAAATAGAAAACAAACCCAATGGATATAGAGGTTAGAAGATGTCGCCCAAGTGTAACAACTTTTTAACGATGATTTTCACAGATCCGCCAAAAAATATCCAGCGCGACGGGTAGTACGTTTAATATAGATGCTGTTGAGTTAGTTTCCGATGGCGGATGGAGTTTATTTTTAGGAATTACCTGCGATTTAATTTGTGTTTATCGTCGAAGCATACACGCTAGCGATACACGCGAAAAAGGAAGGTTGTTGGGGCGATGTCCGCGAGGGGTCGCAATGGTGGCGCTAGTTGAGCGAAAACTTGTTGGATTTTTTTGAATAAAACTTTAATTATTAATGCAAATAACAAAAAATATATAAAATATTAAAGTACTATTATTATTAAATCAATATTCAATTATTATTTAGTAGTACATGAAGTTTTTTATTTAGTTCTTTAGTTAAAAAAGAATAAAATTATTATTGCGTGTAATGCGCATGACTAGTACCCTACCACGAAAGTTTTACACATAAATGTCAAGAGCAGATAAAATATATTTTGATTTTGAAATAAAGCTATATAATTTGAAAGAACTTAAATTATTTGATTTAGAAATAATGAAATTGTACAAACGTAATGAATATTTTATACATTTTTTATAAGTTTCAGTCAAATATTTAAGTTTCTAATGAAAACTTTGAGTTGTAGAATTTGACATTCGATGTCACAATTGTCAAAAAACAAACGAAATCATTAACCCCTAAAATGCGCAAAATGTTGTAATTATTAGCAAACTTAACGTATTTCGTGATAGCAACTTTAATATTTAATTTAACGAGGATGGAGGACATTGAATTAACTCAGGAACAAAAAACTCGGATTGAAAAAAATCGCCAAAAGGCTTTACTTCTCAAAAAAAGCAAATTAGTTTCTCATCCTTATGCAAAAACGTAATTTATATCAATTTAGGTATCAATTTTGTTAGTAAATAATAATTTCATAATTTTTTATGTAGTTGTGACGTTGTTTCAATTGATAAAGCCATTATCAAAGTTGGAGCAACAAAATACAAAGACACAGGTGGTGGTTTCCTTCTTGAACAAGAACCAAATCACATTGAAGAGCCTGTAAGTAAAAACATTCCACACAATATTTAAATAAATTGAATTAAAAAATAACCAAAATTACATTAAGTTTTTAATATATTTTTAATTAGCCTGAGTACATCGAACAAGAACTTCCATTACTTGAAGAACATCGTCCAACATGTGAAAGATGTGAAAAAAAATTTGCAACATCTTGGTTGTTTGAAACATTCGATGCCAAAGTGTGTGATGCTTGTAAAGATCCGGAAATTCATCGACTCATAACAAAAACAGAAGCAATGAAAGAATATTTACTCAAAGATTGTGACCTTGATAAGCGCGATCCGCCATTAAAGTTTATTACGAAAAAGAATCCGCATCATAACAATTGGGGAGACATGAAGTTGTATCTGCAGATTCAAGTTGAGGATAGAGCATTAGAGATTTGGGGCACGGAAGAAGCACTGGAGCAGGAGATACAAAAGCGTGAGGAGAAGAAACAAGCCACTAAAACTAAAAAGTATCACAAGCAAATGAAGGAGCTGCGGATGAATATGAGGAGTAGTTTGTATGATAAAACTACGGCGGCGTCGCATACTCATGATTTTGGCCCGGATAAATATAATGAAGAAGAGGATAATTATACTCATACTTGTAAAACTTGCAAATTTGTAGAAACTTTTGAAAAAATGTAACAAAAAATATTAATTTACAAATCACAAAGAAAATTTTAAGAAATTTTATTATTTCTTAACAATTTTCTTTGTGAAACAGAATTTTTTTCTGGAAAATGATATTAATTGGTTTTAAGTTATTTTGTTGTATTTAAATCCGATATTTTGCATGTTGTATTTTTTTTGTTGAAAATATTAAATTAAAAATTTGTATTACTATTTTCAAATTTAATTTTTGTGCTGGCCAATCAGAGCACAGTATAGAATTAACGAATTTAAAGAAACCACTTTCATTGGTATGTTCAAATTCGGAAACATTCACGGCGACCAATCAGCGTTCAGTATTCGTCAATACCGACCAATCACAGACATAAATTTAGTTATAACTATAATTTCGTTAAATACTCAAATAAATCCTTACAACACATAATCTATTCAAATTCTTTAGCAATAAAAAGAAACTACAATGTGTAGTTAACTTAAAATACAATAAATTTTTAAATGTTTAACTATAGAATAATTATCGCCTAGCTTTAGAAATAGAAGTACTGTGAGTTTTCCCTCCACTTAAAACAATATACGGACTCTGCATCTCCTTCTGCTTCGCCTGCAACATATTCAAAGTCCCCAACGGCGTGTCCGTACTGCTCATCTTCTTCATCAATCCCTCCTGCTGACTCTTCTTCAACCGCTTCTCAATCTTATTCTTTCCCGGCCCTTTGCCATGAAATTTATGACTCAAATACCTAAACGCTTCCTTACTATTCAGCACATGCCCATCGTCATCAATATACTCCAACTTAACATTCGGCTTAAACGTTTGATTCTCTCGAAAATCTTGCACCGGACCAGCGTACCTTTCCCTTCGATTACCTCTATCAAACTCCTCGCCGTAATTTTTATCCTCAATCGAATAATGCTTAGCTTGCAAATACGCCAACCGCGTATTCGACGGACGATTAGATTCTTCTTTATCTAAATAACCTTTACTCATCGCCAATTTCAACGCCGCACCCACCCCAATACCAACATCCGGTTCTTCATCTAAAATAGGATCAGCACCTGTATTGGCAGAAGTCCCAGCTTCAGAGTTAGTCCAATTTGAAGCAGATGTAGAAGCTTCTTCCACAATTTGACAATCATCTTCCGAATCAGATTTAACCAAATCCTTATCGTCATCGATTAACTCTTCGATTTCTTCGCGATTACCAGCTTTACCATAAGTAGGAATATCACCTAAAGTACGACAAAACTCTGCCGTTGTGTTCAAAATAATATTCCCCGAATCAACCAATGTCTCTTCTTCTTCTTTAATTTCTGGTTTAATATGTGCCACATGTTCTTTAATCAAATCCGTCACATTTTCGCGTTGTTTTAACTTTCTAGCTTTATGCAACGCACGTTCTAACCCATCATCTTGCTCTAGCTTAATATTTTCATAATTTTGTACTTCATCCACATCCATTTTAACCTCACTTTTAGTTTTAACCTTACTTTTATTGTTTTTATCTTGTGCAGCGACTTCTTCTAAATCATCAGCAGTTAATAACTTGTTCTTACTACGAATTTTCCTAACCTTTTTCTTCGGTTTCTTAAACTTCTCCAATTCTTCTTCATTGTAATAATCTGAAGCTAAATGTGTCATGTGTACACTTGCTGGTAAACATTCAATACGTTTATTGGCAAGTTTTTCTTTAATATTTTGTAGAACTTGTTCTTTACGCTCTGATGTTGTTTCGTAACCTCCTATGCGAAAACTATCTTTATGTTCACCATCAATTTCTTCATCATATTTGTGCAACAAATTTTTCGGTTTGGGATTCCCCCACTCATCTAAATCATCCATGTCATATGGATTATATTGTGGCTTCTTCTTTTTGTTTTCAGTGTTTTTCTTGTAGCGCTCATCATCTAACATGTTTACATTAACTAAAACATCATCATCTTCATCAAGGACACCTTGATCTTTTAAAGTTAATATTACTGTTTTGCCTTCTTTAAAAGTGTCAACATCATGTTGAACTGACAAACCTTCTAGGCTCTTCTCAGTGTACTTTTTTTGTTTTTTAATTTTATGTTCCCGTTCAATCGTATCGGTTATACCAAACTGTTCATCAAGTTCTTCAAGAGCTCTGGCTCGTTGTTGAGCTTTCATCTTGGCATCTGCTAAGTTTCTAGTTTTTGAAACCCAAGAAGTAGTATCGTCCTCACTGTCGCTTTCACCCAAAGTTTTGATTTTAGACAATTTTGCCTCAATTTTACGTTTTTCTTTATGTGTACTTAGTTTGGTTTTTAATTTTTCTGATTTTGTTATGTGATTAATATTTGTAGCAGGTTTGTGATAAAATTCACCCCACTCATCTTTTTTCTTACCATCATCCTTTTTATCTTTGTCATCAGATTTGACATCTTGTGTATCAACTTGTAATGGTTTTAAACCTAGTTTGGCTCTTAATTTATTTGTTTCTTCGATTGATAAGCTCTCATGTGATTGGCTGCCTGTATGTGCATTTGAACCTCCTGCAGATTGAGGGCTTGGTGATCTCCCTGCAGGTGGTGAATTGTGCCTTGTTGGTTGAGGTGATGATTCCCGATCGGATATTTCGACCACATCAGAATCTGTATAGTAAAAGTTTTGATAAAAAGGTGTTTTTGCTAGGAATATTATGACTTTGGTTGGAGTTAAGAATATAACATTACCGTTTGATTCATAATCGCGTTGGTCGTGCTTGCGGGTTTCGCGTACATCGCGTTGTTTACGCTGCTCACGGTGGTAATGCCGACGATGTTTGTCGCTGTGTTTATTGCGTTTTTCTTTGGGGCTTTCATCGTCAGAGATGCTACGGCTGCGATGGCGACGTTTACGCTCCGTGCGGTCGATACGATCGTGACGATCCTTTTCTTTTTCCTTGTATTTTTTACTACTAGAACCCATTGCTATTGTTTAATGTACGAATATCTTTGTGCAATTTACCTCTACACCTTTTCGAGGGAAAGAAATCGCTTCTCTTCTCGACAAATTCGTTTTATTTGCGGACTAGAACACAACTATACACTTCGGAACTAACAACGCTCAATAACGTTATGTTTGTGAGGTTATAAGCAGTTATAAGATAGAATTTGACAGGAGCTTGACAGTATCTTGACTGACCTTGACAACAGAAACATACTGGATGTTACTGGAACTTATATATTATGTCCATAGTAATTGAAATTAGATAGCCTTTTTATTGGTGTATGTATTGCAAACGACCTCTTTTAACTATAAAGATATAAATTCTTTTTATTATTACAATTATCTTGTTGTAAAATAATGAATAATTGAGGTAATTATAAATAACTTTTTTAACCTCAAATATAAAATTAAATCTTTGAAACTTAAACAAATGAATATTCAAAGGAATCAAACTTAAATACATCTGGTGGTGCATTAAATTTCATAAGCAGTGCATCCATGTCAAAAACAGCGCCATCTTTAGTCAATTTCTGATGTAATGCCAATAATGCTTCTTTCGCACCGATTTCCCATTTTTTAGTTAACACATTTAATTCTTCCGTCTTCTTCTGTCTTTTACAAATATCCTCTAAAGTCTTTTTTTTAACCTCAATTTGGTTATGAAGTTCCAAGCATTCGTTGCGTAACGACGTCACATCAGACATTTTACTGTCATCAGAAACCGGGTTGTTTTCTTCTACAATCATTTTGTTGTCTTTAACAACAATTTTGTTATCTTTATCACTTAAATTTGACGAGGATTTTTTCAAAGTTAATGAAGGACGTTTTCTCAAAGGATTCTCTGCTTTACGTTCCACAAAAGAAGGCATTTCAATTTTACCAAAATTGGTATTTAATAAAAATGATGGCGTTTTCAAATAAGTTTTAGGGGTTTTATTAACAGAAACGGCAACTTCAAGATCGTCTTCATTATTTCTGTCACAAACAATTTTATCAAGTGTTTGTAAGTCACCTTTGTTAATATTTTCACTTTTAGTTTGATGTGCACTATCTACTTTGGTTATGTTTGTATTTTTAGCAATCACTGATAAAGGCAACAAATCTTCCTCACTTTGGTTTTTAACCAAATTTGTTGATTTATTTGATAAATTCTCTTTTAAGGCAACAGTGTTCTTTTGTTCTTCGGTTTCTTCTTCATCCTCTGAAGTAATAATTCTCCGATTCACTTTTTTTATTTTCTTACCTTTCAAGTTATTTCTTGCAACATTTTGAGGACTCAAAATTGGACAATCAGGTGATTTTTTCTCTGTGCTTCTTGTAACTCTTGAATATTCCCCATTATTAGGTTTTACTTGTTTTAGAGGTGAAACAATATTCAAACTTGGTGGATCATCTGCCACATTTTCTTCTTCAGAATCAATTATTTTTCGCTTTTTTGGTCTACCTCTTGTTTTTTTAGTGACAATTTCAACTTTATCTTGAATATCATTTTGTTGTGTAACTGGTTTTTCAATGTTTTCCACAATATTTTCCATGCATACTTCCACATAATCTTTATCATCTTGCATTACACTTTTTTTGTTATCTTTTCTGGCAACTACTCGTTGTTTTTGAGTTCCTGGCGATTTTTTCTTGTCTATATCCATAGTTTCTTCCACTAATTTTTTTGTCACTCTAACTCTAGTTGATTTTCGTCCTGAAGTTTCATCATCACTCTTATCTTTTAAAAGCACAGGACTAATTAATAAATCATCAAAATTAGTAATTTTATCTTTTAGTGGTGACACAGAATCAGATTCTATTTTATTGTTTGTATCATCAATTGTTTTTTTGCCCTTGTCTTGGATTTCCAAAGTTTTGTCAATGTCATCAGTTACAGTAGCAACTTCTGATGTATCATCAAAATCATCTTGCAAGTTCTTCTTAGCTTTCTTTCTTTTACTTAATCTTACATTAGTTTTATCTTTTGGAGTTTTATTCAAATCATCACAATCAATGTCATTAGTTATTGTTGTATCTTCAGTTTTTGTCAAAATTGTTGTTGATTTTAATGGAGTACTTGAAGTTGATGCAGGAGAATAATCCGGATAATTTACCGGTGGGTTCAATAAAGGACTTTTAAATAATTTTGGTGATGGTCTAGATTTTCTTGAAAGGCCCATTCTTGGACTCAAACCCAATGGTTTTTTACCATCACTTGCAAAATTTGTGATATATTCCGTATTTTTGGGACGTAACTTTGTTTGTTTCTTACTCATGTTTTTTAATTGTAATATGTTTTAATAATAACGACAATAATAAACTAAACACTAGTTTTCGGTCGCATGTCAATTGTTATAATTTTAAATTTTTAGGTTATTTTCATAACAACCGACATTAGTGTTCAAAAGCGCCGTGTCTTAGCGCTAGTGTCGCTCACTCTTAATCAACACTGCGTTCTTATAATTGCTCTAAATTGCTTATAACTTAATCTAATAGTTATAAATTAAATCTATAAAACTATTAAATATTAATAAATTGTATCCATTATATTTACATGTTTTTGTTTATATTTTACTATTTTGATAACATTTTGTGTTTAATTTTTGTTATTGTAAGACACCGTACAATACACACTGTATAAATTTTCAATTTAAGTTTTGGTGTATATTTGGTTGCTTACATTTTCACAAGTTATTCGTTGGCAATTCACCACAATCAACCACAATTCACTAATCGTCAGTTGTCATTGTGAAAAATAAATCAAAATTATGAGTTTTTAAAATACACAATAAAAAATATAATTAAAAAATAAAAAATTCTTGTTCCTCACTGCAAAATAGTGTACTAAAAAAATCGAAAATGACTAAAACCGGTGATACTCCTTGTTCTTCATACAATACAATGCCCACTGCATCCGAACATGAACATGAAATAACTTATCAATTCATTGAAAATCGAGGAAAATTCGGTCGCAAAAATGCATATATGTGTTGTAAGTATTAAAAAAAAACTATTCACAAACAAACAAATTAATTATTATAATTATATTTTTTAGTAAATGGAAAAATAATAAAAACAAACACTGAAGGGCCTGCAACAAGCATAAAATACTTTTTCAAAGAGTTATTTAAACAAATTTTTTTACCTGTGGGTTACCCAGATTCTGTTAGTGATGATTATGTACCCTACCAAATATGGGACACAGTTCAAGCTTTTTGTAGTACAATTACTGGTACTTTCACAACCCAAAGTATTTTAAAAAGTGTTGGGGTTGGTGATCATACTGCAACAGCTTTAGGTGCTGCAATTACTTGGATTATTAAAGATGGAAGTGGTATGGGTGGACGAATACTATTTGCATGGTCTAAAGGGTATTTAATTTAAATTTAATAACATACAAAACATAAACTAATATTATTTTTTTGGTTGGAAATTTTAAGTGATTCACTTGATTCTGACTGTAAATTTTGGCGTTTATTCGCCGATATACTTAATGACTTTGCTTTAACAATTGAATTTACATTACCTTTGTGGGGGTTAAAGTCTAACCTGTATCCGTTGTGTTTAACCTCAACCATGAAGTCAATAGTAGGCGTGGCTGGGGGCGCGACACGCGCTGCTATTACACAACATCAAGCAATTCAAGGTAATATGGGCGATGTTTCTGCCAAAGACGGGAGTCAAGAAACTTGCGTGAATTTACTCGCAAGTATTTGTGGCATTTTTTTATTGACTTACTTCGAAAAACACGAATTGTAAGTTTTTATTATTATATCAAACTGTCCTTACTTAACGCTTAATTAAATTTTTAGATATCAAACTGGGTTATTTGTGTTATTAACAATTTTTCACATTTATGCAAATTACAAAGCTGTCAAATCTTTAACCTTCAAACATTTGAATCTCGCTCGGTTTCTGATAGTTTTCCACAGTTATATACAATACGACGCTGTGGCTAGTCCAATCGGCGTTAACAAAAGCGAATCAATTTGCTTTCAAGGCTATAAACAAAATGGTACGTTATTTTATGAAATTTTTATAAATTAAGGTTAAGTTTTCTTATAATTAAAAATTGATTTTAGCGAAAAAGTTATGTGGATTTACAATTAAAATGGGTTCGTCCCTTCACAAACCGTTCAAAAAATTATCTGAAGATCATTTTAATGTGATACTAAAAACGTTTAAGGGTAAAAAGTATATTATTATTCCAGATATGCAAAATTTTACCTTGTACATTGGTTTCGACCAAAAGATCGATTCGGAATTAACGATTCGTGCATATTTTCATGCTTTACTGCTTGGTATGGCGTTGTCACAATATAATAATATGGTTTTGGTAAGTTTGTATTACTTTCCCGTATAGTTGTTTGTTTAAAATTCTGATTTACTGTTATTCCGTGTTTGTTTTGTGCACATTACAGGGTATAAAAACAAAGCGGCAACTTCA
Organism: Atheta pasadenae; assembly: GCA_030264155.1. Lineage (NCBI taxonomy): Eukaryota > Metazoa > Arthropoda > Insecta > Coleoptera > Staphylinidae > Atheta > Atheta pasadenae. The sequence goes on along the minus strand of JARJDS010023397.1, from coordinate 1,571 downwards.
CCACGTGACTGCAATGCAGAGATTAAATAATTTGTTGAAAAAAATTGAACGGCCACAATTATCACCGCCTATACAAATGTTTACGTTAGAACATTTCGCGATATTTAATGATTTTATTAACGCTGAAGCTTTAAGTTTTTTCACAGCTTTATCGATTAACAGTAAGTTTTCTTTTGTTTTTTTTTATTTGGTGACTTTTTTAGGGATATTTAGGTTTTCGTGTTTCCAGATTGGGACTTATCACATAATTCCTTGATCGTCGGTGAGTGGCGCTGCAATCTGGTTGACGATGACAGCTCAACATCAGAGATGGATCCTATCAGTAAAAAACTTAAATAACTCCGAGTAGAATATTTAATCTGCTTGAAAATAAAACAACATTTGGTACATATTTAATGTTATACACCGAATTAATTTTGTCCTGTATGTTTATTTGTTGTTCTTAAATTTACCGTGACAAGTTTTTGATTTTGAAGAAAAACAAATGACCGCACTTTAAGTGGTTGCGGAGTCATCTTTTCCTCCAGTTTGTGATAAATGGCGAACGATATCAACCCAATTCCAACCACGAGGTTTTTCACCTTTTGAATCAACTTTGTCCCATTGTCGTCGCTTTTGTGCTTTGGTAAGTTGTTCCTTTTTAGGTGCTTTCTCCTAAAATTTTATTATTGGCAAAAAAATTTATGATTCAATAAAAATATACATATGTTTAAACTATAATTAATTCTTGTACCAAATAACTAACCTGAGACTCATTTATGGTAAGTTTATCCACATCACTAACTACTGATTCATTAATAACTTGATCAGGTTGTTCTTGAATTAATTCATCAAACTTTTCTTTGATTAATTCAAATAATGAGTAAGTCATGGACATGCCTAAGTATTGGTCAGCTTCTTGTGATACAATATCACATATTTTTTCTTTTAATGAAGGTATTCTTAAATAAATAAATGTTTAATAACATGTAACTTAAAACTTGAATAAACTATACTCACAAATGTTTATTATAAAAAGCATCCATACTAATTCCTGGTTTTGTGTCTGGATATGTTTCATCCCATTTTAATTCCAAAACAAATGATTTGGGATCATCATTAATACCATACTAAAGCCATAAATACTTTTAACTATAAAAATTAAATTGTTAAATTGATTATAAGTACCTTAAATTGATGTAATGTTGGTGTAACTTGCTTATAACAATCATCACCATCGTAAATTGAGTTTAAAACTTCTCTCTCCTCTTCTTGCAGCTCTAAATTAGACATGTCTACACGAAACTATTAAAATTAAGTCATAAATTATCTATTTACACATAAAATTTATTATGTTTAATACTTTTCGTTGTTAAATAATTTATTTTGGTAATTTTGTTGAGTAGAAATCATGTGTCATAATTTTTAACCTCAACTTTTGTTTTGATGATTAGTTTCCTAAATTGTCACAAGAGGTCGTTTTAAATTTAGTATAAAACTACACAAAAACAAAAATAACTAACAGTAACTACGAAATAACAAATGAAAAGAAAATTTAAAGAAAAATAATTTATTTTTAACATTTTTATCAT
>JARJDS010023393.1:0-13728 GCA_030264155.1 Atheta pasadenae | reverse complement strand
TTGGGGGGCAAACGCAAAAATATAATTAAAGTCATAATAGATCATCGTAAATTTTACCTCGTTTTTTGCGACAAAATGATCGAAAACCGGTATTTCTAATTGAAATATCGAAAAATGTTAGTAACAAAAGTTGTTTGTTATTAACTAATGAACAATTTGTCTTAGTAACATTTTCTGATACCACCCCCTTTTTCCGGTTAAATCGCAATAAAAGGTATATCGAAAGAAAAACACAAATACATAACCATATTTTTTTCTCTCTATATATATATACACGCTTCAGTAATATATAAACTTCTTTACAATCATCGTTTAGTTATCAATGTAGGTACAAAATGTACAATTAAGTGTGGTAGTGTGTGTGTTCTGCACTTGTCTTATTTGAACATAACCTAAAAAACGCATAACCAAACAAACAAAAAGAAACGCATCAACATTGAATCGAAAAAAAAAACAATAAAAATGGAAAAAAATAATAAATAAATTTTCTGCGTCTCGTACAACAATGGCGGTACCAATCAAAATGGCGGCCATATGAATTACTTCTTAACCTAAAGAGAATTTGACCTTTTAACGTCCGCAAATCATAGCAAATTAAATTTTAACTTCAAAACTTTTTTCTCAAATATATTGTGTTTGTTATTGTAGTAATTCGTTAGGTTTCGGGTTTAAATGTAAGTTATGTCGAGTATCAGTCATCGTCGAAGTCCGATCCGGATTCAGACAGCTGCAGGTCGTCGTTGAGCAACGTCGTTGGTAACGAAGGTAACTTAGCCCCGCCTCCTCCATTCATACCGTTAGTGCTACCGCCCGTTCCTAAATTGTTCATACTCGACGATAAACTGTGCCCGTTCGACCGTATGGCTTTTTTCTTATCGTCATCGTGATCGCTGTCCGAGTCACTAGACGAAGAGCTTGACGACGAGTCGGACATTTCGTGCACGGCGGATCCTTCCGAGTCGGATTGGCTGGAAATGTTTGACTTGTTGTGGGTGGTCTTTTGATTATTGCTAGATTTCCAACTGTCGTGGTTCACGGCGTTGGGCGGGGGAAACGTTGGCGGAACGTGAAGCGAAGGCGGTTCAGGTATTGGGTCTTCGGAGAAGTCATCGATTCCAATCATTGGTAGCGATGATAGCGTAGAAGCGTCTCCATTTTGTGGGCGGTCGCGTTTGGGCGATTTGTGTGCTGGCGATGAGTAATTGGGCGAAGCGCGTAATGGCGAGTGTTTGGTTGTGGTCGGAAGTTGTGTGATTGGTCTGTCAGCACGTCGCGAACCTGAAGTCACACGCGTTTTGTTTGATTGCCGCTGGCCGACTTGTGGGCCTGATGCAGGAATTGGAGGCGTAGCTGGGCGCGCACTCGTCAATGGATTACTTGGCGCTGAGGTTGAAGTTGTACTTCTTTCACCGCGATCTTCAAACAAGGAAAACAAGTTAAAAGGTTGGTAACTTTTTTTAAATAAAATTAAACTAACCTTGTTGCTGTTGAAGTTGTGGACGTGTAGTTTCACTTCTAGTCTTCTTAACTTGAATGTTACTTGATAACTTCTCCAAAGTAATCTCACCAGTCACTCTATCAATAATTAGCACACATTCTTTTGTAAAAGGTCTGTGCGAACCTTTAAATACAGTAGCTGGTACACCTGCCCCATCTAAATGTGGTACGTTAACAGTAACTTGGTTACTATTTCCAATATCAACTGTAGCTATTTTGTTAATGTCCACCGAAGCAGGTTTAAAGTCATCTTAAACACACAAAAAATAATTATAACCAAAAACTCACCCTTACAAGATTTTAACACTTTTGAAGTAATTTTTTCTTAATGAAAACACCCCAAAATTAAAGTTTTCAACTCACATCTGACAGCATGAAAAGCTCCTGATTTGTTATTGGTAAAACTTTGTCCAATCTTCAGCTCGCGCACTTCTGTACCCAAACGTAGTTTATCCGCCATATTTAACAAATTGAAATTCACTCCTCCATGGCCACCTCGCTACCTTCGCAGGACTTCGACGAGCTTTTGCGTGGTGCACTTGATCCGTAGTTGTACCAGTCCCACCAGTGTGTTGAGGTTATGTTTCGTTTCAGTAACAAATCAGTCTGGTTGAGAATTTTCCACTACGGTTTTTGTTTGTTACGGGTGCACCAACTCACTGGTTGTGATAATACCTCGCACGGGGGTGGCACAATGGACACCTTATTTGTCGCGTTGTGCCCTACGCGCTCCCGAACTCGTTAACATATGATTCCACACGTAATAATGCGAAAAAACCTACAATTATTGACCTACTTTGTACTTTCATATTGAAAGGCACCGTGCTGCCAAATCCTTGTATACTGAGCGTTACAAACTTATACAAAAATAATGAAATTTTAACCTAAAAATTTTAATTTAAGCATATATCGAGCAAATAATTTATTATTAATCATAATTAACAATAAATTACAGTTTCATCTGAGATTTATAGTGTTTTGTAATTGTTTTATTGAAATTCATTAGAAAACAATTTGAAACACTTTGTATACATTAGTTTAAAGTATCACCACTAGAGGCGCTACAATCTCAAGGTGACAGTATACTAAAGGTTTTAAATTTCAGTTTTTTAATGCAATTTTTATTAAAAAATTAAAAAAATTAAATGGTAATTTATAATATTTACTTACTATTACTAATTAATACATAATTACATAATAAAAACATTAATTTTATTGTTTAATCAATTTTTAAATTAAACATTGGTGTATTGTTTTTGTAACACTCAGTATTTAATAGTTTAAGTTTTCACCGAAAGAGGCGCTGTAGTTATTATTAGTACTATGATCAGCCGTAAAATCTACTGAGGGCGCTGTAAGTCAACTTCTTAGTGCTCTTCATGACCACCATAAATCGAGACGAAGTGAATCTTCTTCGTTTTGTAAATATTGACGAATAAAATTGCAGATTATTCAGTCGTAACACTTGATTAAACTTTTAATTCATGTGCAATCACTTCCCGTGTGTGTCTCACACAGTTTGGAGTATGTAACAACGTATTAGTATTTGTGTTTTGTTTGGTAATCGTGGATGTTATTGTCGTCGGTGATCCAGCGAGCAACGGGGTTGGGCGGCCATGTTGGTGTCTCGATGATGGGCTCGTCGTGAGCCGTAAGCGCTGAAATTGACTGAAAATTCATCAAAACAACAAGTAATTGAAACGTAATTACACACAAAACTTGTACATCATTGTATTTTGTCGTTATAAATAAGAGTATCGCGTGTTAAAACAAGTTAAACGTAACTTTTCTGCGGGCTTTATTTATAAACAACATAAAAACAAGTGAAAAACATGGATGAAACAAAAGTCATTTATCATATTGACGACGAAGAAACGCCGTATTTGGTGAAAATACCCATCGGGCCGGACAAAGTAACACTAGCGGATTTTAAAAATGTGCTGAACCGGCCGAACTACAAGTTTTTCTTCAAGTCCATGGATGATGACTTTGGGTGAGTGACCTTACAATAAACAATAAATTATATGAAATTTTTTAATTCTTAAATAATTTAAATTCTAGTGTGGTAAAAGAAGAAATTATTGAAGATTCAGCACATTTACCATATTTTAACGGACGTGTTGTTAGTTGGGTAAGCTTTAAAACAAAATTAATTTATCTTCAACTAACCTAATTTTTTAAAAATTAAAGTTAGTGTCAGCTGAAGGATCAAATCAAAGCGATGGTGGTTCACAATGCACAGATAGTGTCACACACTCAAATGAACCAAGAATTCCACCACATCCCCAACCACCAGAATCAGTATGCACTGACACCGAAAGCATCATCAGTTCAAGACAAGGCCGCCGTCATCACAAATACTCGTCGCGAATGAACGGCCATATGCCGCGGTTGTATGAAACAGCTAGTATTGTTAGTTCCGACTTGGAATCTACTAGTTTTCAGTCAGAAACTACTGGTAGGCATACAGCTTTGTCGGAGTGTTCCAGCATGAGTCGGTTGCATGTGGCGGGTAGGAAACGGCCACAACGCAGGCGGAAACAACGCTTGCAAGCAATGTCGCGCACCAGTTCGTATTCATCGATCACCGACTCGACGATGTCTTTGAATATTATCACAGTGACTTTGAATATGGACACAGTGAACTTTTTGGGTATTTCTATTGTGGGACAAAGCAACAAGGGTGGTGATGGGGGGATTTACGTTGGATCTATTATGAAAGGGTAAGGGGATTTTCTTTTATTTTAACTTAAATATGTTAGGAAAAGTATTAATCTTAAATTATGTTTTTTGTTATAGTGGTGCTGTTGCATTAGATGGTAGAATTGAACCTGGTGATATGATTCTGCAAGTTAATGATGTTAACTTTGAGAATATGTCAAACGATGAAGCTGTGAGAGTGTTAAGGGAAGTTGTGCAAAAGCCTGGACCGATTAAGTTGGTTGTTGCTAAGTGTTGGGATCCTAATCCTAAAGGGTATTTTACGATACCCAGGACTGAACCTGTTAGGCCCATTGATCCTGGTAATTATTAGAATTATTTTCTTAAATTCAAAACCTTAATATACTTAATGTAATTTTTTTGGTTAAAGGTGCGTGGGTTGCTCATACAGCTGCAGTTAGAGGTGATCCAGTAGCGCGGCCACCAAGCAGCAGTACCGTATCAAGCGCCTCAATTGCAAGCACAATCCCGGCAAACGAACGTGAGTGTCTTCTAGGTCCTGGTACGTTTCGCACATTATTGCAACATTCTTTCTTTCCTGCTTTTTCATCTCATTATTTTGTAAACGCACAGTGCACTTTGTTTTGTTTGTAATTTAAATTTTTTTCAAATTGTATTTACAATATGTCATTACCATTATCATTTTTTGGTTTTGTTTTTCTTTTGCTGCTGTTTTTGTTTGTCCGCTTTTCATCATTGATTTCATCTTTCGCCGCTGCAATGTAGTGACTGGCGTGTTGGTAGATCTGGACGAGCCGTTGCACGTGTCGGCGCCGATGCACACCATCGTGGCGGCCATGGCGCGCACCGACAGCGGATTGGAGATTCGCGACCGCATGTGGCTGAAGATCACCATCCCGAACGCGTTCATCGGCACGGACATGATCGACTGGTTGCTGACGCACGTCGATGGCTTCCAGGATCGACGCGATGCGCGCAAATACGCGTCGCATCTGCTCAAACAAGGTTTCATTCGACATACGGTGAATAAAATCACATTCTCCGAGCAGTGTTACTACATTTTCGGTGATTTATGCGCGGCGATGTCTAGTATGAAGATACAGGGCGATACGGATAGTGTGGGGCCATTACCTAACGTACCCAACTACATGCCGTACTCCGGCACTTATAACCCGCTGGAGTATATGCCCATGCCGTTTTACACTGCTAGTGAAAACACTGTGTATGGGTACAACAGAGAGGAGAGCGTTTTGAGTGGTAGTGGTACGTTTTTTTAATTAAATAAATAATTTTTTTGCTAATAAATATTTTTGTGTGTTAAGGTGGATCTTCGGGTGGTTCCGAACATTTGAAAGACGCAGCGGCCGCTGCGCATAGTTCGGCTTCAGATAGTGACCTCACATCCCTAGGTCCCAGGTCAGCGTTACCGATGGCAGCGGGTAATAATGGCACCAGTGTGGGCGGGGGCAACGGCAACGGATCATCGAATGGATCGGATCAGAGCAGCGGTACGCAGGTGGCGGCTCAGTCGAAGGATCTAGCCGGTAGTAGACAGTCCTTTAAGATCGCGATGGGCAATCCGTGCGAGATGTTTGTCGATGTCATGTAGAGCTAGATGTTTGGTTAGGTTTTGCATATGCGCACGAGTATTTTATGTATGTGTATTTTTGTGTATCATAACCTCACATTTTTTACTTCTTCCTTCTTTCCACAAACTTTTCTACAAAGCTATTCGTTAAAACTTTGCAGTAGTCCGTACAACAATCAAGGATAAGATTGAGCGTGCGCGTCAAGGCGGTGTATAGCATTTTAACTTTCTTTAAAAACTCTTAACCTCAAACTTTCTTAAGTGCCATAATTTCTTCTTGAACACATCGTTAATCACTTCGAATATTCTTAAACCTTGTAAATAACGAATTCCAACCCTCCGTACTCGCTATTTATTCCAATTTTTTGTGTATTGTTAGTATTTCGGCCATTTAGTAAATAATTTTATAGGTTAGAAAACCCTAAAACATTAGAACTAGAAACAAAGCAACGGTTATGATTAGTTTTGAGATTATGACTTTATTTGAATGGCATATTATTGACAAACATTAGTTAACGTTACTTAGCTGTCAACACAAATAGTTAACTAGTAGTAGAGTATTGTATGTAATTTTTGTTTATTTTGTGTTTCAATGTTGCATGCGCTGTTCTGTTCACGCACTCGTTGTGTAAGTTAATTAATATTTAATTATCCACATAGAGAAAATGTTAATTACTGTAAGCGAAGTTCAAATGTTTGCAACTTTACAACAACTTGTAATTGTCTGTTAACATTTTAAATTCGTTCGTTTTAAAATTTTTGCAATTTTACGTATTTGTTAATTTTTTATTTATTTTTCTTTGTTGTCAAAGCTTTCGCTTTTGTTTTGGTTTTTGTACGAAGCGGTTCATAGCGTGTCGATTGTGATTTTTCTTTTGTTTTTCTGTTTGCAGTTTTAAGTTACCTGTAGTGCGCGTCAAGTTCATATCATCACAAAAACACAAATCAAAAATAAAACGACACAAAACACGATCATCGACACAAAAAAAATCACACTGTAAGTGCAATTGTGTAGGTTAGGATTTTCATATCTTACTTACACACTGTATGACCAACAATCTACAATAAGCATTTTTATCATTTGACGAGACATTTTCACACGTGTTTTGGACAGTGGTAAGTTTTAGTTTTATTGTATGCATGTTGTTTTTAACCTTAAAAAATCGCATTGTTTTACCAGAAATTTGAGGTTAATTTTTGTGTTGTGGTTGTTAGTTGCAGATGCTGGCAGTTTGTGTGGTTACCAATTCGCTCAGACATAATCACAGACGACTGACAATTGATTACAAAATAATTACAACCAAAGTAAGTGTTCTAACCTAAAAATAATTCAAATACGTTAGTATGTACACAGAACATCAAAACACTTGAAGATTAGTGTACAAAACTCACGTTTTGTAACAGTTTTTTTTGCAAAGTAAAAGTTAGGTTATCAGGTTAACTTAACTTATATTTATCGATATTCATTACTAATCGTTTTGAATTAATTAATTGATGCGATTGCAATTGTAAATATTTTTGTACGTTTTCTACGTTCCTATATTGCCATAATATGTTTAGACGTTATAAGACTTATATAACCTTACTTTGCAAACCTTCCAAAAACTGTTAACTGCCATTTTTCTTTATCGTCACACAATTTACGTCATTGTTAGGTTATGAGAAACAAAGCTTACTAATGGTAAACTAAAGTTTTAATCTATGTAATGTTTATTGTCGGCTAACCAAGCTTCTTTTTATTTTATTGATGATATAAATGTAAACGATACGTAATTTATTCGAGGGGCGGTGAAAATGGAGGAAGAAATTGAGATTTATACAATGTGTACAGGGTAATTCAATTCAAATTATCGTCGATGCAAACACACACACAAATATTCACGTTTCTGTAAGGGATTGTGTGTGTGTTATACTGGTTTGTGAATTTACGTAAACAGCCAGTATATTTTAAGTGTCATTTCCACACACAAAAATTTACTCCGTGTATTGTTTGAAGAGGTTAAAAATTAATATTTACAACGATAAATATAATAATGCGTAAGTAACGATTACGAAATGTGGAAATATACAGGGATTCTTTTCGGTTTTGTGCGGATTACAAGATGGAGGATGTGTCAGTTGTATTCCAACGTATTGTCTCACACACACATTTCGAATCAGTCAGTCGATTTGATTCGATTCGATGACATTGAATGCAATAAGTTAATTAGTCATTAAATTAAACTTAAATTATTTATAAACAAAACAAAGAGATAAGACAAAATAAAACGAAACGGTGACGCCAGATGACAGAAATAAAGTGTATGAATGGTTAAAGTGTATGTGTGAAAGTGAATTATTTGTATGGCTGAATGAAAATCACTGGCTTGAAAACTCAACAACGTAAATTGCAAGTGCAATTTTTTCAATAAAACAAACGAATGTATACTATAACACTCAGTTTATGTAGTGTAGTACCAACGTAGTAAAGTCAAATATCCCTAGACTTTTTAGTGATATTACTAGTTATTTGCGTTGCTTTTGTTTTTTTTGCTGTTGTGAGACTTCGAAAAGAAGACAAAGTTTTTGTTAAAAAGTGAACACAAAAAAGTAAGTAATAACAAAAAATTAAGTTATAATAAATTATTCAACGTTTAATTTATCACATTTGCGTTGAATGTTTTCAATTAAATGTACATCACAATGTAAGGTAGGAAAATTTACATTTAAATGCACTTTCACCAAAAAAATTTGGCCGTAACATATAATTTTTCTAACGTTTCTTACGTTAAACGTAATAACAAGTTGAAAAATTTAACCTGTAACACGACGCGCAGCAGCCATTGCATTTTCCACAATAGTTTTGCTCTCATCGCTGACATTCTGTTCACCATCTCCTGAAGCTTCGTAGTAATCGCGTAGGAAAGTGCCGCCACCATTTGTTGCAGATCCATCTGGTTACAATAAAAAACAAAAATTAGGATTTAGGATTGATTAAAGGTAATAGAAGTTAGGTTAAGGATAAAAGAAATAACGGCAACAATTTATTACTTAACCTAAAAAAACTTCACCCTAAAGAAAGAATTAAAAGGTAGAGGACGTTATGTGTTAATATTTCAAAATAATTCTTGAAAACTATCTTATTGATTTGATAACAAACATAAAATATAACATTTAGGTGTACCACATAATTTTTGAAAGCAGCACTTCAAAATGTTCCTTTCCACATTGATAAAACACAACCATAACAAATAATAAATGCGATTACTGATTGTGTTTTGTTTTTGGTAGAAAGTCTTTCGAGGGTGCTAACTTTTGTGATTTGTTTTACAAGTTGCAAAACTAATATGTACAATTTCAGTCTGTGGTTTTAGACGACCACAATGTAAAAATTAATGTAAATTATTGTTGACGTTATTTCTTCGTTTTACAACGTTTCTAACTAGTTGCAGCGAGAGCGCGTACAAAATGAAAATGCATGCGCAAAAAGATGGCGTCATCTTGTGCAATGCATGTTCTCTCCTTGTGGTTATCGCATTTGTGGATATCTCTCAACCTATTTTACTACTCTGTAAGTATATAATAAGTATTTTTAATAATAGTTATTATATATTGTAACCATTAATAACTACGCGCGTTTGTTATAACAAAAATGTTACTTACTTTTAAGTTTGTTGCTTTGATCATCGAATTCTTTGTCTTGGATGTTCAACATTAACGAATTACCACTCAGGTATACACGATTTTGGGAATTTGCGATCTAAACAAAGAATATTTAAGGTTAGGTATGTTTTGACAATAATATTGTGAGTTGTGTAAACTTACAGTTCGTGAAATGTTTTGTGCCGCACGGATCTTCCTCAGTTTCAAATAACCAGGGTTACGGCTGATTGCTTCACCTAAGTAATCATTATTAAGGAATTTACTGATCAAATTTTGTTAGTGATTAATTTTAAAGTTTATGTTGTTGGAAAAAGGATATCATTTTTGCTGCTTCGGCTTCACCCTCCGCTTGAACAATCTTCTGTTGACGTTCTTGTTTGGCTCTTTCTACAATAAAGGCAGCACGTTGCGCTTCTTGTTGTGCAACTTGTTTGCTTTCTACAGCAGCTGTGTATTCCTTGCCGAAAGACAATTCAGTGATAGAAACATCATCAAGAATGATGTTAAAGTCCCTTGCGCGTTCTACGAGCTCCCTGCGTACTAACAACGATACCTAAAATATTTAAATGTTTTTTTTTTATTGTAATTGATTTGGTTAAGTTGTTATTGTGATAATTACCTGTTGACGTTGTGTAATCAATTGTGCAGCGTTAAATTTGGCCACGACTGATTTAAGGACTTCATTACAAATTGATGGTAAGACTTTTTCATCATAATCCAAGCCTAATTGGCAATACATATTGGGTAAGTTTTGAGAATCGGGACGGCTGAGTACTCGCAATGAAATGTTCACCATTTGCAAGTCTTTGGATCCAGTGGGTGATGAGATTTTGCGCGGACGCGAACGAATGTCGTAGATGATTGGGTATTGGAACCACGGCATACGGAAGTGTAAACCTTCAGTATAGATGTCTTTTTGGATGCCGCCAAGACGACTGAAGATGATGGCGCGATGACCGCCATCAACTACAATTTATTATATTATTGTAACTCTTATTGTTTTGCTAGTTAGGATGTTTTTTTTTTGAAATTTGTAAATTACCTGTGAACATAGATTGTGAAATACCATAAGCAGCGACGCCTCCAAGAGCAAGAAGTTTTAATCCAATGCCAAGACCGGGTGGGCCTCCCTTGCCAAACTTGCCGGCTAGATCATTGAGTTTGCTCTGCGCCATTTTTACGAAGTGTTACAAGTGGTTCTTGAACGCAGTGATCAAAAACGTGAGTAAAACGATGTATTGACGAGGATTTCGAACGGTGACGCAACTTTTTTCGTTGAGGAGCCGGCCGAAAACGTGCTTTTCACTAGGCACTATCACGCTAGTTATGGCGACGGTGCCGACGGGAATTTTACCAAAAGTTACTAGATTTATTCCTAGACCTGTCAAATAATCTTAGGGTTTTGAGGTTTTAAAGTTGGTCACATTGGGTATTATCTGGGTATTATTACGGATTACAAAGTGTTGCAATAAAAAAAAAACGCAAATTGTTATTATTAATAATAATGAACTAACTTACACATAATTGTAAACAAATTTAGTTTAATTTGTTTATGCTTTGGCTAATTATGATTCATAGAATGACAAATTAGTGTTTTTTTGTTTGTGCTAAGCTTTAATAGCACATAATTTGCATATTAATCGCATACTAAGTGTTTAAATATTGCATTGTTTGTTAACTTGTGTGCTAATGTGATTCAGTAATTTCTGTTTTATTGAATACTTATGTTATCGCTTTGTATATCTTTTTATCAACAGTGTTCAACGCCTTCAAGTTGGAAAGTTTTGTTATTTTGTGCAGTTTTGTTGAGCCAGCTGATGAATCAAATTTCATTTTGTACTTCGTTCGAATCAGTTCGAATTGAAGTGAATTGAAGCACGGCGCTGCAATCACACCAATACAAATGCATTCGTACCAGTCACGGTGGGTACTGCGAACATATGTGACGTACGTATAGTGTGTTTGCATGTGTATTGCGCTGTGATTAGAAAGACAAAAAATAAGTGCAACAACAGCGACTAAACAGACAAAAATCAACGATAATACTAAGCGCATTGTTCTGTGAGAACCCGCATGACCTGCACGTTGTTTCCGCGCGGACATTTTTGACTTACTTCGTCTCAAACACGACGAATTCTTGACTTGCCATCAAAGCAACAATCCCTTAGATTATCAGTTTTAATTATAAATATTTAGTGTTAAACATGGCTTGGACTTCGTATCAACTTTCCCTGGCGTTTATGATGGTTGTTACTGGCAGTATCAATACTTTAAGTACAAAGTAAGTAAAAATTTTAACATTTGTTGGTTATAATTAGTGAATTGCGTTGGCGAATTGCGTTAATTATTTGGTGTTTGTTTAGGTGGGCAGATGATTTAAAGAGTGAAGGTCGAGATGGTACCGTCAGAGACTTTGATCACCCTTTCATGCAGGCTTCGAGTATGTTTCTTGGGGAGATTTTATGTTTGGTTACTTTTAAAGTGATGTATTTCATCTATAGGCGACAGGGTGTAAGTTTACAATTACTTTACAATTACTTCCCAAACATGATAAATGTTAATTAAATTTTTAATGTAGGTTGAAAATGAAAAGGCTTTAACTCGTGGTAACAGAAACTTCAATCCCTTCATTCTTTTTATCCCCGCAATGTGTGACATGACTGCAACATCTATTATGTACATTGGTCTCACAATGACGTACGCATCGAGTTTCCAAATGTTTCGCGGCTCTGTAATCATCTTCGTCGGTCTTCTCAGCGTTGGATTCCTGGAGCGCGTACTGAAAAAACGCGAATGGACTGGAATGTTTATGGTAATAATCGGCTTGACTATCGTTGGCATCGCCGATTTTATGTTCTCGAAACCTACGGTTCAACACGACAGCAATTCCATCATAACCGGTGATATTCTCATCATCATCGCGCAAGTCATCACCGCCATCCAAATGGTAGTCGAAGAAAAATTCGTTTTAGGACAAGATATTCCACCGTTGCAAGCAGTTGGATGGGAAGGCGTTTTTGGATTCTTAGTATTGGGATTATTGCAAATTCCTTTCTATTACATCCACGTTGGTCCACCATTCAGTAACAATTCAAGAGGCGTCTTGGAAGATACCATCGAGGGCTTTATCCAAATTGGCAACAATCCTAAGCTTTTCTTTGCCATTATGGGAACAGTGGTTTCCATTGCGTTCTTTAACTTTGCAGGAATTAGCGTCACCAAGGAAATGTCAGCGACTACAAGGATGGTTTTAGATTCTGTTAGGACAATTGTTATTTGGATTGTTAGTCTGTTGTTTTTGGATCAGGACTTTATTTGGTTGCAGGTAATTATTGTTTTTTATTTAAAAATTAAGGGTTTCTAATTTTATTGTTTGTGTTACAGCTTCCTGGTTTCTTTGCGCTGCTGGTAGGTATGTGCATTTATAATGGCATTACGTGCAGGGCTGTAATTATTCGAACGAAGATGATGTACACGCGTTTAAGGAATCGTGGCATGGCGGACGAAGTGATCATAAATACTCCAGCGGATCAACCTGATGATCCTATTTATCCGTAAGTAGTAAGTAGTAAAAGTAGTTTTTTAATATCATAGAGATTAATTAGAGCTTTTAATACTCTTTGTTAACTTTAAATTTATTTGTACCTTGTATTGACTAAGAATATTTATAACCAAAACAAGGTTACGTTTTATGATTATGTATATTGGTAATATGTCAAGATGCTATGACGTGTCGTACTGAAAATTGTGTGATTCGACCAACTAGGGGTAGATTTATGGAGTTTAAACGATTTCGAGAATGTTTTTTTTATTGATTTGTATATTGACATGTTTGAATTTATTGCAAATTGTCGAAATCTTGTGTATAGTATAGATCAATTTAATATTTGTATATCAATAATGATTATTTACACCTAAGAGTAATTGCAAGATGTATTAACATTAAGGAATATTATATTTTTGGTGATACTAATATTTAACCATCGCAGGAAATTTGTTGTAACTTGTAGTCCTAGCTGTAGTTTTTATTTTTTTTTGCAGTCCAAGAATTGTTCTTTCATTTTAAATTAAGTTCAACCCTTAAATCATCCCCTAAGTATTTTATTTTTGTCTTCAAAGTTGGCTAATTTTGCGTGTTTTTGAAAACACGTCGCAGGAGATACGTTGTAACTCGTTATCTGATTGTCCTAGTTCTAGTTTATAATTTTATTTTTATAGTTTAAGAGTTGTTCTTTCATTTCAAATTAAGTTCAACCCTTAAATCATCCCCTAAGTATTTTATTTTTGTCTTCAAAGTTGGCTAATTTTGCGTGTTTTTG
>JARJDS010023357.1:0-35285 GCA_030264155.1 Atheta pasadenae | reverse complement strand
GTCGTTCTAGCAACAGGTTTTGATTGAAGTTACAAGACGTACACGACGTGTGTACGACTTAGTTACAATTTTGTGCTGTCATTTGCAAACGAGTGGTCAGAAACTGACAAAATTTTGACCTTGAAGATAGGTTATGAGTTGACTAACGAATCATAACCTTAAAATGTAGTCTACACGCGCATGCGTTGTTGTAGCAACAGGTTTTGCCTGAAATAACAAAGCGTATGTTTTATGTTATGTTTTGTGTTGTCATTCACAAACGAGCCGTCAAAAATTAACCAAATTTTGACAAAAGACAGTTTAGTAGTTCACCTTTATAACCTAACATTTAAATCTTGTAACATTAAAAAACAACACCCTTAAAAAGAGCGTTAAACTTTGTAACATAACAATTCACTTAAATCAGAGAATAAAAACAAATGATTGAATAATCATGAAATAATATAAATCCTGCAAATTCCAGGAATGCCATAATTCACGACAGCGTACAGTTTACACATGTTGCAATAACTCATCTGGCGCGTATTCCGCTTCCTTGTTTTCGCGCTGGCGCGTTCCCGAAATTGACGAATCGCAGTCGTGCGTGCGCGCTCCTCGCTATTGATATATCGGCCGGCGACGTCGACGACCAACCATCATCATCATCCCGTGATACCCCGACTGTGCCGAGATTTCAAGAGCAACCAGTGCGCCGCACACACACACACTCACAGAACAGCACACACGCCGGCGGTGAGTAATTATATGTGTACGTACATGCGTCGGTTTTTACAAAGGTCAATGCCTTTTATCAGTCATTACGGCTAATATTAGACGGTTTCATAAAACACGCACTCGCGAGCGCGCAACACTACGGAGACATTGTGTAATGTAATGCGAGGCGGGAATAACTCGCGACACTTTACTTTTACTTCATCATTTCAGGAGCATCTCACAAAAAGTCAGGAATTGAAATGAATGCGATAATGTGTCGCACTGGACGCCTACTGAGATGTTTCAGTACATTTTTATTGCCCGAGTTTTTGTTATTCATTCGTTTTCTTTTGTTTGGATGTTTTGATATTTTAAAATCAGTAGGCTGTGAATGTTGTGAGAAACAATAGAATCACAAGCGTAAACACGTTTAGTTTCGTCCGAATCTTTGACCGAGTTGTGTGTGCGTGTTTACAAAACGAAATCAACACTTGCAATCTTTCATCTAGAGTTCCATATAGTGAGTTCTTCGAGAAAAATCATCAACAACAGATTGGATATTCTTCACTGCTGATGAAGTTCTTCACTGTTTTAAGGTAAAGTAATTAGTACTTACATTTTCATAAGTTATCTTGTCGCTTTATCTAATACCGATGGCGTTTGACACGCGGTGGGGCGGCGCCTTAGCGCTGAACAATCGTATGTTGCGATTGCCGCAAGGAGCGGCGCGTGCCATCGTCCAAACTTGCAGCATCCGGACGCAAAATCACTGTCAATCTAGCGTCCGATGCGCGACCATCTAATTGGCTCTGAAACATATTGAACAAACATTTTATCTTCTTAAAAGCAATACAAGAAAAACAATTAAATTACAAATTATAAATAGACAAATAATTCATTGACAAAATGACATTTGCAGACTGATACTTCAAGGTAACCCAAGGTAATGTTACAAGAGCAATGTCTTCGCGTTTTATTTTAATCTCCCTTGCCTCCGGTTGTCGATTAGCGTGACATTACTTGTGTATGTTCATGACGTGCGAACAACGAACAACATTTGCGAATCCGAATACGATTATGTGTCGGCGGGCGTTGCAGTTGTGCAATTTTACCTTGATCCACATTGCGCACATTGCACATTGGTTTCCAACGCATTGGCGCATTAACGTGCTTCGAGTTTTACTTTAAGTTTAAATAATATTAGTTTTAATTGGATTTGTTATTTAATTTTTATAAGTTTTGTGGCATTTTTTAGCTTAAAATTAGGTTATGTTATTTGAGGTTATATTTCCTCATTGATTTCTTTAATTTTATTTGAAACAAAATTTGTTTGTAGATGAAAACGTTAATTCTTCTTATCTTTGTTGTGTTTTGTTGTTCTTTTTTTGCTTTTTACTTCTATTGCAGTATCGGATTACGGTACATTGCATGACAACATGACGCATTGATAGAGTTTTGAGCGAAAGTGAAGGAGTACGACTCACTCACTTCGAAGGTGGGTATTGTGGTTGGTTCACGTTGTGTACGCCATATCGATGAACACATCACATACTTGCTTGTAATACAAATGTGATTAGTGTGAATGTGAATGAGTGAACGTTGAACACACTTTTGATCGCATTCATTGGCGCGATTGCGCGATTATTAAGCGTCTACCGTTTTGATAGAGGAGACGAAACGTGAACTTGTACTTGGTTTTCAATTTCAAGGTTTACTCTCGATTTTGATACTTGTACAAATAAATTCGTATTTATTTTGTGTTCCCAAATAAATAAAATGGCGGATTTAGAGGTACAAACTGGTACAAACGGAGTAGGAGAACTTTTTTTAAAATTTGTAACAGTTGCGTTACGTTTCGACATTAATATTTCCGTTTTTGAATTTGAGAATTCAATTTTTATTGAGCCATTTTATAAAACAGATAATTATTTATTACTTCTGTAAATTTGGTTAGGGATACTTTAAAAATGGCGGAGATACGGCCCTAAAACGATCGTACGATTGTAAAATTTTTAAATTTATTTTAAACTTAAATATTTGTATTATAAGAGTAGAAATCAAAATGATTAGTATAACCATTTTATAAAACATTTATTTATCTTGTTTTATTCAAAATTTAGTCAAGCTATCTTTAAAAATGGCGGAGTTACACATAAAAAACGAAATGATAACACTTTTTAATCCTTAGAAATGGTAGCCGTATTTTAATCCTAAATATTTCAATTTTAAAGTTAAAAAATCATTTTTTTTGTAGTGCCTATTTATTAAACAGTTTCCAATCTACAATTACTCCAAATTTGATTGAAATAATTTTCAATATGGCGGGGTTATAACCAAAAAACGACTTTGCAACACTTATAAAAATTAAAAAGTTTTGAGCAAAATTTAACCGTTAATATTTCATTGTTTGAGTTAGAAATTTAATTTTTTCAAACAATAATATTATAAAATCGTTAACTGACTATGTTTATAAAAAATTTAGTTGTGATATCTTTAAAAATGGCGGAGTTATAACCAAAAAACCACTTTGCAACACTAGTTAAAGTTAAAAATTTAAGCCTCAATATCTCATTTTGAAGTTAAAAATTTACATTTTTTAAATAATAATATTATAAAACCGTTAACTGACAATCAATATAAAAAAATTGGTTAAGATATCTTTAAAAATGGCGGAGTTATAACCAAAAAACAAAAAAAGGTTTTCATTTTTAAGTCAATATTTTTTTCTCAATTATTTTTATTTAATAACTTCCTGGTGATTTGATAACAACAAAACAATATTACTTCCTGAAGAAATGTAATAAACTTTTCATCAAATTGTTTGTTTCCCCCATCTTGCGCACATAAAAAATGTCATGTTGTGTCGCGATGTTACACGTTGCATCCATCGTTGAATTGCATTGAAGTGCATTGCGTTGCATTGCATTTGATCACCACGCCGCAGTGAAAGTTGCATTGCGGAAAGCTTTCTCTTTGCCGGAACTGACAACAAACGCCTTGTAATGGCAAATGGCGATAATGCAAAATGCAAACTCACGTTCGTGATTTCAAACAACACCAACAACGTTTTACGTTTTAACAATATTAGACGACAACTTTTGTTGTTTTTAATGAAAAAATGTTTATTATCAATGCACACAACGTTTAGACGTAAAAGAAAAAGAAAGTTTACGTTTTACGTCATTAATTACTAACAGATTTTGTTTTTTAACAAATTTTTGTATTTATTAATGTTATGCAACCCAACATGCACCATTTTTTTAAATTAAAAAATTTCTATTTTATAATCAAAATGTTAAATAAATAAATCAACTAATACCGATCATGTAACGTGTACATGAAATAATTTTGCTGGCGATAAAGATCATTGTGCTACAGCGATAAAGTTAACGACGATGGCTGATAATCCAAACATTGGTATAGTTGGTGTGCGGCGTGCGGTGGTAAACTCGGATTTTAAGCCGTTTGACCTAAATTTTTGCGTCGCCTCTGTCACATTTGAAACCAAACCAAACGTCGAACGCGCAATTTCAAAGCCGGCACACAACGTAATTATGAAACGCGTTTAGTGTATAGATGGTGTTTTGTTATTTGTGGTCGCCACTGTCGCGCTTTAGCAATAAACAATTGCATTTGTTTAGTCGCAGCACACTGCGATGTAGTGGTCGTTGCATTGCCACTGCACACACCAAACGCACGAAACTAAAATAGGTCACAGCAAATTGGTACAAGTATTAAACTGCACCAAAACAATTATTGACTACATTTCGACGTTGTATAGCATACCTTTAATTAATCGTTCAGTTATCCGTATCCGTTATCCTTGTTTAACAAGTTGACACATTAAAATATGCGATGGTCAAAAAATAATCCTCGAGATTTGTTTGAAAGTTTTTCAAAGTTAGTTCAGAACTTAACAAAACACTATTCAAGCACTTTTGGATTTAATTTCACATCAACAATTGTTGCCGCGTTCAAAATAGTATAAGAAACAACTGCCACTTTTAATCTTCGCACTTCTGGGTTTAAAAATCGCGCGGCGTCTGAAGAAGACGGCGCGCCGCAATTGAAGATACAAGAGCAAAGACGACGAAAGTCGCGCTTACGCAACGCACCTAGAAAAATTCGCGCGCGAGCCCGGCGCTTCCTCCCGAAACACCTCTTTCAGCGGGCGGCGCGTCCGCGTCGCGAAGGGCTCCCAGCACGGAATAGCGTGTGCGGCGGCGGCGATACGCGCGGCCCATGTGCGGCCCTGGTGTGAGTGCGCGCGCGGCGTGTGTAACTGTGAATTAAGGACGAGAGCGGCAGCGCGCGCCGTGTGCGCCCGCTCCTGCCCCCCGAGCGCCCCGCCGCCTGCCCTGCACTCGCTGGGACCGCTCGCGGGGTGAACGACCTGGAGTAGCGTTGGCCGCGCGCGCGGGGCCCCCGCCGATTTGTGGAGAGGGGAGTAAACCGCGCGCGCGCGTTTGTTATGCGAGCGAGGCGAGATTCTCTCGCAACTCGAGCAGGCGGCTGCATCTTGCTTCCGCTATACCGGCCGGCATCGATTCATTGATACTTTGACGAGTTTGATCCTCCTACTAGTAGCTCACACTTTATCGCAGGTTATGCAACCCAACATACATTGACTACACCGTAACTCAATTTATCTCTTAAAAACAACACAAAACTTTAACCAATTAATATTTTAAATTTATTCAAATCCACGCACGCGCAATACGTCAAACAAGGCATAAATTATTATTTTTTTATATTTTCCACCCAATTGCAGTATATTTAAATTCGTTTGATCAGGAGCGATGAAAAATGATTTCCGGCGTTTCGCATGCCAATAATTCGGGCGCTTGTCCGTTAAATCCTTGCGCTTCACTCGGCGGGTGTGTATTATTGTGTTATTTTTGTGAAAGAAGTCAATAAACCTCGGGCACATGGGTCGTCGGCGTTATTACCACACGCCACAACACACATTCGCGCTGCTGCGACAATAAATATTTTTGTGATAAGCGCGAGTAGCGCGTTTGACGATGTCTCATGTCCTCATACTTCTTTACATGTTCTAGAGCGTTTTGGTGTGAGTGGAAACAACTTGTTGGCCGTAAAAAGTCAAGTTTATTATCACTGGGTGGCTCCGGAGCTCGTAATAATAACTGCCGACCGAAATTTACCAAAAAAAATTACGTATCTCGTTTATACTCGCGTACAGTACACGGCACATTACACATTCGAGTGTTATCTTATCACCGTTTTGCCGTTTGGCGTTTTCGAGAAACGACTCACGATAGATGGAGTGGCCCCAATTTGTCTTATTTCTTCATGTCTTTTGTTTTAATGTGTTTTAGTCTTGGGTTGTTTTGTAATTTGGGGTGGTTTCATATAATTTTTCGTTTTCAAGTAAATTATTCGTACAAAAACGTTTAAAATTAGTATTTCTAATAAAATCATAAATTGTTTATAACAAACATGATTGAGAATTAACTAACCTATAATTTATCTTTATAATATTTTTTGATAGATGGCGTCAGTTTCGTAGATATTAACAAAATAGGTTACAATTCATAGAAATAAATATATTTTTTACTTGTTTTTGATTGAAAAAATACTAAAAACTAATACTTCTAATAAAAATATCAAAAATTGTTTATAACAAAAGTTGTTCGTTATTAAATAATCTATAATTTATTTTCATAACATTTTTGGATAGATGGCGCCAGTTTCGTTGAAATTAACAAAATAGCTTACATTTTATGAGAAAAAGTACATTTTAGAATTGTTTTTGATTTAAAACATACTGAAAACTTCTATTCTTAATAAAAGTATCAAAAATTGTTTATAATTACCTAACTAAATATTATTTTTCATTAATGGCAAGTAACATTTTTCAGCACAGATGGCGCTAGTTTTATAAAAGTTATTTAATAACCAAAGTTTAAACCAAATCATGTGCTGTTCTACAAAACTACTGAAACACCACAATAAAATTCGGTTGTGTATTTATAAATCTCTTCAACTTGACTCCTTTTTTTGTTTCACTGCCAAGCGGGTAAAAATACGACAACAATGTAGCGTGTACAGTGCGTGACACGTGTGTGTTCTTAATTTTTGACATAACTCAATTAAGTTGATGAATTCGTCGAATTAGCTTAAGCGCTTTCTTCTTTCTCGTGGCTGCTCTCTGCTTTCTGGTCGATTTGGTTTAGTCATCATCATTGACATCATTACGTAACATTGCAACATGAGTGATACCCGCAATTACACGCCATTTTTGTTTTCGTTTCTTCGTGAGGACGAAGAAAATTGCTGGAAGACATCGCGGGGCAGGCTCATCCGATATCGATGTGGTGAGTGCGCTACCGTCTTTCGAAAACTGGAGCCGATAACCGCTGATATCAGCATGAACGGAATTAATATAGATTTTTTGTTTGGCGGGTTCAGAGACCTGCGTGTGCATTGAGTGACGTCACGGGCAACGGCGGCCTGCTTGTGCCCATAACGCGCAGGCTAGGAAGTCGACGTACTCTACAACTGCGATGCCACAGATATCGTGAGTCCCAATTTCTCACATTGTAATGAACGTCATTGACTTAATTAATTTTACATTTCCTCACTTTTTGTTTAATTACAATTTGTTTTTTCAATTTGTTACCAAAGTTAAATAACTATTTAGTTTATTATTTAATAATTTAAATAACATGTAAACACTCTAAATTGTTATTAAACTTTATATTTTTTTAATTTTAAAATATGTATGTAAATTTAAATGTAATTGTAGGTACTAACTATAGGCAACCAATTATACAAGTAATCATACATTTATGTTATACACTATGGTAAAAATTTATTAAGTTGTTCATTTAAATATATTTAAAGCAATAAAGCACATTTTAAAACAAATTACATTACGTATATATAATTTGTTGCTGCTTAACCGACGTTACCCGACAAGCTACGAAGTGCTTCAGCCATATTTTATTTCAATTAGTACTTTCACTATAGGCAACCTTACAATCGTAAAATATAATAAACTGTAAATATGGTAAATATTTTCTCAACAGATTGAGATAGACAGTGAAAAATTACAATAGAAATATTATATTGCATATCTTGGTATGCAGTTTTAATGTGTTAATAATTAAGGCGAACAAAGTTGCACAAATTTTTCGTGCTCACATTGAGTTATTGTTCATATCTTCTAAACGGCTAGACTTTTTTACCTTTTTGCACCGAATTCGAATCGGCCCTGTCCAATTACCTTAAAAACCTGATATTGGACATGTGTTGTACTTTTTATACGTACAAATAAAGAAAAGTTTAGACGAAAATTTTTAGTTTTGGCGCTATAGCCAATCGGCAGTATGTGCTTCGTGCATACTTAGTGTATTTGCAGTTGCATACAGTCCTACCCGTTTAGTTTTGAGCCCGTTTGCACGGCCTGTTTGAGCCCGACAAATTTATATGCTTATAACTTAAAGTTTTGGCGCTACAGCGGATAGCCAATCGGCATGTATGTACTTTTATGCTCATAACTTCTGAACCGTGAAATATTTTTGCATTTTCTCAACGGATTTAGATAGATGGTGAAAACTTACACTAGAAATATTATATTGGATATCTTCGTATTCATTTTAATGTGGTAATAATTAAGGCGAAAAAAGTCGCACATGGAACCGTTCCTTCTCTTAGTATAGGTTCTGTGCTTCGCACCACATCGTATTTAGTGTGTATGCAGTTGCCTACGGTGCGACACTACGCTGCGCATATTCTTCACTGCTACACGCACAGTTCGCTTGTACACGTACACTAGTCAATGTGCATTAGTAGTAGTGCGGCACTCGTTTGTGCTTTGTACAGAATCGTATTTAGCGTGTATGAAATGTAAGTAAATGAAGAACAGCGGTGAAAACAAAGAGCGGCAAAGGCAGAGAACGCCGATGATGATGAATAGTACCAAAAAAGAAGACTTGCACGTATGGAAAGTTACAAAAAAATAAAAATAAACAAAAAATTTACAAAATATTTATAAATTAATTTGAATAAACTAGTCAATTCGACAATCAATAACGGTTAAACCCATCTTACATACCTAATAATTCATTATATTGAATCGACTCTAAACTATTGTTACAACACACAACTTAATTTACATAATTTACATTTTACTATACAAAAACTATAAATAAATTCACAAAAAATATTTTATTACAACCAAATACGTAAATTTTCCGTCTAACTGTAAAATACTTACACTGATGTACACCTTACGTTCTTGTATTTTGACATTTTTTTCGTTTAAAATTAAAATTAAAAGAAACATAACCTTGAAACTAAGAACACGTGACTGTACCCAAGATATGTAAAAACGGACTACTTTTACTACACTTTACACGAAAGCGCAATAATTATTAATCAAAATCAATATGAAGGTCAAACCAACGCTCCAATAAATGTGCAAAACAATATAAAATTATAAATTAACATTACCCATAAGTAAAATTTACATAATGAACAAATATAAAATTTAATCATAACAATTTAACGGTAAAGTAGCTTCCAATTCATCAATATATTTAAAAATATTATCCCCCAATTGTTGCGCATCATTACGCTCCGCAATTAAACCTTTATCAATCAGTAAACCAATCCGGAAGTGTTCGTTGTACGTAAACAACGTTATAGAAACACCTAGAAAATGAGTTATGATTAATCTATAATAATAATATCTAATAATTATGATTACATCACATCACAATTGCAGTAGTGTAATTCAAAGTAATTGTATGCGATTAACAACAACTCAAATTGATTTAATTCTTTGCAATGTAATCTAATGCAATTTGTGCAAGGTTTTTGAATGAAAGGATTTTACCGACTGGATTGTACACTCACCGACTTTTCCGTAGTTATTGCCGAAGACAAACGTGTCCTTGATTTCACATCCATTGGTCAAGCGCGCCGTTGTATTACCCGGAATGTTCGATACACTTAAGCTGGCGTCGTTTGCAAGTAACAACATTTTACCCACTGCTAAAGGTAAACCGGCAAACATTCGCATTTGCCAATAACAAAACTAAAACAATGAGAAACAACTTACAATTAATATATGGAAAAATGTATGTTTATGGGAATGATTGTGGTTATGTTCCGTGTAGGCTCCGATACGGCTGAATTGATAGTCATGAAATTTTCAAAATGTCAAATGAACAACAGTAGGATGGTCATAGACTATATTTTGTGCCGATTGGATCACGAGAAATATTGTTTTTTAGTACTTTTATGATAAGCAGTGCTCATTGTTTGGTAATGACTAATGCACGACTAATGATATTTGATTGTAAAACAGTAGGCCGTGACAGCTTGCATTTTTGACAAGTAAAATGACAATGTCAACAACTTGAATGAGCAAATACCGTGACATCTGTTGGGTAAAACAAAAAATATTTGGTGATGAACTAGGAATGACTAAGAACAAACAAAGATATCAATGATCCAACTGAATTTTTAAATTCTCTGGTGTTGTGGTGTACGTGACTATCTCCCCCATCTTAATTTTTGTCTTTAAGCAGCACCCCGTCACCCTAAGTTTTACAAGTGCGAAATCGCAGGTGGCCTACGTGATGCATGTGGTCGTAAGACCCTACGACATGACCATATATGGTAATTCTCATCGCGCCTGCTTCCTATTTGCCAATGTCCTCACCCTATTTTTAGTGGAAACTTGTAGCTGTCAATTTTATCAATTGTAAATTGTAAATTCATGTCTCGGAAGAGTGAAAAGTACTAAATAACGTGGAAAAAAATAATACTTACAAGAAAATCAAGTGCGTTTTTAAGTTTGTCATTTGTTTTCTGCACCGCACGTAATCTACGCAACAACTCGTGCTCTCTAACCTCAAAACCGTTGTTATTCCCGGTGTTGATTTCTAAATCAATAGGCATTTGAGTGAAACCCATCGCGAATTTATTACCCAACTTTGTAATTGGTATATTATCGTCGTTAAACGTCACTAATTTATTAAAATCAGTCGACATCAAGAAGTACGGATTCATTGTGAGTATATTATCAGTTTGAACCTGGAAAACAAACAAAACAAAGCAAAACTATTAGTGTAATTATTCTTATTTGTTATTAATCAGTGAACAAGTGGAGTACCTTAGTAAATTTTGAAAAGTGCTCACACAACGCTGCAGAAATCGCCGTGGAAATAACATCAGCAAACGCTACCTGGTAATAATTCTTGACACGTTTTACTTTGGACACATAACAATCATTTGGTTTCTCCCAACAGAAAATCAAATGTTTCTCGCCGGTAATCTCAGGCCCGTGAAGTAAATTATCCTTTTCAGGATAGGACAATGTAGGATAATAAAAGTTTTTATCCAAAAACTTTCCCACTAAACTTTGGTTTGTTTTATTGTTTTTATTCATACGTTTTATGGTATCTGATGTGTGTTTCTTTAAAATGGCTTTGTAAGTTTCGCATTTCTTTCTCATGATCTGGACGCCATCTTCTAACAAGTGTGTCGTCATCAAAGTAACCAAACTCACGCCATCGCCCATAGAATGATGATAACGTACAACGAGAGGGTAAACTTCAGTACCATCATACCATTTGATTAAAGTTTTACCGACAATTATTTCCCACAAGTACGTATCGCCACATGGTAATGATTTATTTGAATATACTTCTAATAAATTGTAAAAATCGGTTGTGGACGCGTAATCGTCCATGTATTTAACGCATGCGTTGTAATCAATGTTAATTTTATGGTAGTATTGTAACCCTAAACAAGACTTTATGGTGGATGTAAATCTAGGATGAGTTTTGGCGATAGTTTTGTATTTTGTTATAAAATAGGTTATGAGTTCCGCTGGGAGGTTAGGTTGTTTATTGTTGGGGGTTATAGCGTAGATGGCGTTGATTACATTTTTTGACGGGCTTTTCACAACCCAGATACGGTCGCAGCCGTCTAACATTTCGTAGAAGTTATCGCCATGTTGGAATTTAAGGTATAATTCAATAAATTCGTAGAAAAGTGATAAGAAAATTATTATAGGATAAACAATAAGGGTTAGAATTGCTGATAGGAATAACCTCACTGAAATTGTATATACGGTGGTTGTGTTTTTAAAGACAAAAAGCTAAAATGAAAATTTTGAGGTTAAATTTTTTTTTAACTTAAAAAAAATGAAAAAATTAAAGGTTAAACTTACTGCTAGTAATTTATAAGTGTAGTATGGTAATAAAATAAATTCTAAAACATGGACAATTAATTAATTGTTTAAATTTTATGTTTTTTTGCGAAAAATCAAAAAATTACATACCAAGTGAAAATATCCGTTTTATCATTCGCATTTTGTTGGTTTTGTTTCACTTTACACTTTTATTTTAAATTTAACTTTGGTTTATGTTGTAGACTTTCCTTTTCCGCGTTCTTTTCTTGACTGAAAGGTTGAACTTGGAGCTGAGGACAAACACGATGAAGAAACAATCGAATCAAACGCGGCTAGCGACACATGCGGATGAAAATCAAGTCTCCTGGTCACTCCTGGCCTTGGTTGATTAAATAACCACGATTAAATATTAATTACCAATATTATTTGTAAGTTAACTTGTGGTAATCACTTTTATTCGCCTTTTTTGTTGTAATTACGTTTTTTGGTGAAATTTTTAGGTTAGGAATTTAATTGAACGCTGTGTATATAAATTTAGGTTATGGTTATAATTTTGATGTAAATATGTATTAGTTTTGTGTATTATAATTAATTTATTTGGGTTTAAATTTAATTTTTAGTTGTTTTTTAGTTTAAAAGGACAAAACGGTCAGTATTATGTTATATTCGTTGAAGAAGATTCTGTGGTTTGCGGTCATTGCATCTTTTATTTGGGCAATGGTAAATCCGTACAAAGTTGAAACTGGTTTGTAACCATTGGAACCATAAGCATCAGTATCTGAATTGATCGGAGTTTTGTGAATAAAATTAAGGAAAATATTTGTCACGCGGCGGGTGTTGATGTTTATTGTCTGATTACCAGACCTGGACAAAGACAACCCGTTGCGTGTTGGGTTTGTGTTTTATTTTTTGGTTTTGGTTAGATTGTAAAAGATTATTATTTGGTATAAAATATTTGTTTCCAATTTTTAAGTTTGTTTCTTTAGAATTTAGTTTGTAATGCCATCTAGCGGTTAAAATATTGAAGATGAAATGATAAATCTAATTTTCTGTCGTTAAGAATTTATTTGTTTGTTTTTAATGAAGAAATAATTTACAAATATGTATTGATTTGTTCATTTGTTATTGACTAAAACATAAAAAAATTACCTAAAAATTAATATATGTTGTTATATATGCAACTAAACATACACTAAATTTATTTTTTTATAATTTTGAATTTAAGTGTTAAAATACTAATTTAATATGCAATATTATTAAACAAATATTTAAGTTTTGTGTGTTTATTAATTTAGAATTCAAAGTAATTGTTTAAGTACGATTGTAACTTTTTAAAAATGTTTGCACGTGCTTTGCATTTTAATGACATTGCATTGTATACACATTTTAAAACTAAACTTTGCTTTAAATTGACGTGTTTAACTTTATTTGTTTATTAATACACAAATATTAGTTTTGGTTATTTGTTTATTTAAGTTTTAATTTAGTTTTTGTATAGTTTTTATTGATTTACCCTGTATATCGCTGGTATATCGTCACCGATAATGGTGGACGATGCTGGACCAATCACAACGTGACATGCTGTATGCCATCTTGTATTGGGTTTGTTGGTATTGGTCGGCACACTTCGGTTTGTTTTCCGTCAATAATTAACAAATATCAAAGAAATTATCCAAACGAAGTTTTAATACATAATAATCTATACGTAATATTAAATAACAATTAAATTATAATAAATATTTTTATAATTGTGTTAATTTAAA
Organism: Atheta pasadenae; assembly: GCA_030264155.1. NCBI lineage: Eukaryota > Metazoa > Arthropoda > Insecta > Coleoptera > Staphylinidae > Atheta > Atheta pasadenae. Next base: position 21,659 of record JARJDS010023357.1, on the reverse strand, counting down.
AGAAAACAACACAAATAAATCGTAGTAAACCTAAACATAGCCTTGTAATATATCATCACAAGTACAAAAACTTTAATTAAAAAAATACTTACAAATCTACAAAATGTTTAATATATTACATTTAGGCACAGCAATATTTTTGGTAATTATTATACAAAAACGTTAAATTGAGTATAGGCATTTTAGTTAGTAGCATTAATTTTTTGTGTAATTTGTTCTAGGTTTTCAGTACGATAAATGTAAATGCTGAGTTTTCAACTGAAGATTGCTGGGCTCTAGGATTTAACAAAGCTAATTTATTGTGTAGTTCATGTGATCAACTACCTAAATTTGATTTGGACATAATAAGGTAAAAGATGTTTTGCTTTTTAAGCATCATTCATCATTTTATTAAAAATAAAAAAAACTAAAACATGTTTTTCACAAAATCATTTACAGAGATCATTGCAAAGAGTGTTGTCATCATGATGAATCATCCCAAGGCAATAAAGTTTATGCTAAAGCAGTCCTAGAAGTCTGTACATGCAAGTTCGGTGCTTATCCACAAATCCAAGCTTTTATAAAAAGTGACAGACCCTCAAAGTTCTCAAACTTACAAATTAAATATGTAAGAGGTTTGGATCCTATTATAAAGTTGTATAACAAAGATGGTCATCTTAAGGAAACAGTGGCTATTGAAAAGTGGAATACTGATTCAGTGGAAGAATTTTTGAATACTCACCTCGAGAAAGAGGATGATTATTTACAAACTAATATGATTTAATTTATTTGTAACCAAAAATTTATTAATAAACGTTTTCAGATTAAGGGTGTAATCATTTAATTCATATTTTTATTCATAATTTTATGAACTAATAAAGAATAACAAATTTTGTTTTCTAACCAACAAATTATTTCAGCGAATATTTTAAACAAAAACAATAATAATTACTAACAATAATTATTAATAATGAGTGTTAGCTTTAATCCAATCCCTAAAGTAGTAAACATCTGTAAAGTAATCTGGTTTTCCAGTAGCGCAGAGGAAAGCAGATGACACAATACCAACCAATTCCTGGTAATAATCAACAAGAGGACCACCAGAATCACCAGAACACATACCATGTCCTTCCAATTCCAATGTACAAATTTTACCAGTGACAGTCTCACCAGGTGCAATACTTTTGCATTCATCGATGTTGACAACATTCATGTTCATCCATTGCAAATTATTTGGTGCTTGTCCAGGATAAGAAGTATAACCCCATCCGGCACTAGTTAATCGTTCATTGTCTTGTACTTTTCTTGATGCAATATTTAGGGGTTGAACCATGTCGTTAAATTCAATAGCATCAGCCAAAACGACAATAGCAACATCATTCACGATTCCACTGGGGTTGTAATCGGGATGAGCAATGAATGCTTTGACAGGAATACGTCTTGCGTTCTCGTCGTCTAATTTAGTTGTGCCAATAACTGCAACCATGTATTCGATATCGATAATGTTGCAATGAGCAGCTGTGATTAAACTTCTTGCTGTGAGGATGGTAGCACCGCAGAAATGGAAGTTGTTGTAGTCTGTGCGCAATGAAACGATGTATTTGAATTGGCCTGGTTGTGCGTCCCAACCACCGACTACTTTTGTATTCAAGGACGCAGCTATTTGAACATAAAGTTAATTTTATTTAGATGTTACTTAAAACGTATTTTAATTAAGTTTATAAATTAGTTTTTAAAATTATCGAGACTTACCGTGGGCAACTGCCACAAGGGCACAAAGTGCTAGGACGAGTTTCATTTTTTGGTTTGTACTCTACCAGAAACAAAACACGTTTGAGTGATTGTTTTTTTGTTGTGACATTGGTTATATTTAACGAAAAACAATTGAATCAATTTAGATTAGGTTATAATTAAATACACAATACAATTAAGTGGTTACAGGTGTAAATACTTGAACTTTGGGCAAATTACAATTGAAATATACTTGAACTTAATTTTTTTTTTGTTGATGATATTTACGATCTTGATTGCAAAAATAAAATACTTAGAACTTGAATTTTTGATTGAATTAAAGTAGGGGTGAAAGATAAACTATTTAATTGCATTTTAAAAATTAAAACCCTAATATTAGTTTGTTAGATAATAAGTTATAGTCATTTTCGTGTGACGTGTTTTAAGAAGAAACAAGAAAAACCAAAAACATAATTGCGTTATTTCAAGCGTTGAAATAAAATACTTAGGGCTTGAATTATTGATTAAATTAAATGAGGGGTGAAAGATAAACTATTTAATTGTATTTTAAAAATTGAAAATCTAAAATTGGTTGGTTAGATAAAAAGTTATAGTCCTCTTCGTGCGGCGTGTTTTGAGAAAAACCAAGAACAACCAAAAACATAGTTGGGTTATTTCAAGCGCCAAAATTAAATATATAGGGGATGAAATTTAGATTGAATTGAAATGATATTGACAGATTAACTATTTAGCAATAATTTAAAAATTAAGTGATTCAATTTTATTAAATATATAAAAAGTTATAAATATTATACTGTGACATGTTTTTGAAAATCTTTAGAAATTTGAAAAAATAATTTGTACTTAAATAGAAAATATTTAAGGGATGAATTGTGACTTGAATTAACATAAAAGTGAAAGATGCACTATTTAATTATATTTTAAAAATTAATTAATTAAAATTTGTTTATTTAATGACAAGTTATAATCATTTCCGTGCGATGTTGTATGAGAAAACCAAAAAACATAAAATCCGTTTACTTTAATCGTAAAAATAAAATACTTAGGGGATGAATTTTGGAATTAATTAATATAAAAGTGATAGATAAACTATTAAACTATAATTTAAAAATTAGATAACTAAAATTTAATAATTATATAAAAAGTTATGAATATTTAACTTCGACATTTCAAAAATCAGCAAAAAATACCAAAAAAACTTTGAAGACAAAAATAAAATATTTAAGGGATGATTTTTAAATTAAATTTAAATACAGGTGAAAGACTAACTATTTAAGTATAATTTAAAAATTTAACAACTAATTTTAGTTAATTATTTAAAAAGTTATGACAATTATCCTGCCGTATGTTTTATAACACATTAAAACTTAAAAATCGAAAAAAAACATAACTTTTAAGGAATGAATATGTGCATAAAAAAACAACTAATTATTAACAATTATTTTTATTACCACACTCAACAATCCGGTTAACAAAAACCTTAAAATATTTAAACCATACGTGCATTAATCCAATCCTTGAAGTAGAAAACATCGGTGAAGAAATCGGGTTTACCCAAAGCGCACAAATACGCAGCAGAAGTAATACCCACAAGTTCCCCCTTGCTGTTAACCAAAGGACCACCGGAATCACCAGAGCAAATACCCTTACCGGAAGTCTCCAACGTACAAAGTTTACCAGCCAATTGTTGACCAGTAATATCATAGCACTCCTCATGACTCACAACATTCATTTGCATCCATTGAAGATCATTGGGCGCATAACCAGGATAAGAAGTGTAACCCCAACCGCTGCTGGTCAAACGCTCACCGTCAGCAGGAGTGGAACTAGCCAATGGCAACGCATCAACGTTACTATCGGAGAAATCAATATCTTCGGTCAAGATAACAACGGCAACGTCATTGTTAATGTTGTACGCGTCGTAATCTTCATGGATGATGAAAGATTCAACTTTGTAACGACGAGCAGAGGTGTCATCGAGTTTGTTGGTTCCAACCACGACAATTATGGAGGCTTCATCGTAGACTCTGCAATGAGCAGCTGTGGCCAAAGTACGCTTACCAATGATGGTAGCGCCGCAGAAGTGAGAGTTAAATGAACTGCGAAGCGATGCTTGGTGCTTGAATTGACCGGGGGCAGCGGTTTCACCTCCTACAATACGGTTGGTGTTAGCAGCTGTTGAAAAAAACAAAACAAATGAATAAATCTTGGTACAAATCAACAAACTATTAGTGTTTTGTTAAAACAAATGCAATACCAACCAGTAGTAAGCGCTACAAGCGCACACAAAACGACGAAAGCCTTCATGTTGACTTAGATAAAGTCGAACTATAATAAAACTTAAATTCCGCTACTTTTATATCAATTCTCATTCAATACAAGGACCCAAGATTAGATTACAAGAGATTAAATCACGGATATGATTGTAACAATCCAACTTTTGTGATTTTTCGCACCTCAAGTGGTTTATTTGTTGTTTAATCAAAGTTTAATTACAATATTTTTTAGATCATATATCGAACAATGAAATCTTTATAGAAAAACACATCGGTAAAGTAATCGGGTTTACCTAACCCGCATTGGATAGCGTTTGAAGCAATGCCAACTAATTCCTGTTTGTTATTAACCAAAGGATTACCATTATCCCCAAAACAAGTGCCTTTGTCTTCAACAAAAGTACAAATCCTACCAGTAAGATCCATACTTGCGTCACTAAGAACAGAACATTTATCTTTATTCAAAACAAACATTTCTAACCAATGAAGATCAAAAGGAATCGTTCCTGATGTTCCTGCTGTAAGTCCCCATCCTGAACTAATAACACTTTCATTGTCCAAAGGACTGGATGATGGTAATTGTACAACTTCAACTAAAGAATCAGATAAGTTGATTTCCTTCGCAAGAATGACAACGGCAATATCATTTTGGAATGTTTCGGGGTTATAATCTTCGTGTTGAATGAAAGAATCAATGCGGAATCGTTGGACGTCACGTGATATTATACTTTTGGTACCTACAACTGCCATTAGGTATGCTTCGTTCAAGATTTTACAACTTGCTGATGTTAGTAGTGTTTTTGAGGTTATAATGGCTGCGCCGCATATTGGTGTGTTGCTTCTTGAACGAATTGATGCCATGTATTTGAATTCCCCCCAGGGTGCTAATTCACCCCCTATAAGACGTTGGTTTGTTGCTTAAATATAAAAATATTTACGGTTTTAATTTTAGTTTAAAGTAAACTGTGAATTTAAGGTTAGGTAAAGGTTAGAATCGTGTTTTATTAAATTTAAGGGTCTTTTAAAAGTTATTTAAGCATATTTATAAACTGAAATGAGTAGTAAAGTTATTTGTAGGTTAATAATAAAAAAAACAATTGATTTACCATTGCAGATTGTTAGTAACGCGCAAATAACGACGATAATTATCATTTTGCTATGTTTGGAACTTGTAGGTTATGAGGTAAGTTTATAAATAATTTGTAAATGTCCCTAACAACAACTTAAGTATGTTATAGTTAAGTATTTCGATATGTATCCATATGATGTTTAATTATTGATAATTTTGTTTAATCTAACGTTGATACAAATATTACAAGTTGAAAATACTTATTGCACTTAACATTTTATGATAAATGATTTAAGTTGTTAATAACTTAAGTACTCATACTTAAAGTTTTCTTTTAAAATGTGACATAACCTAGTTTAAATTTTTTTTTGGTTAGAAAACTATGTTTTGTTGTTTTTTGCTAAATTTTTGAATAGTAAGGTTATGGAATATTGTAATCTCGTTTATTTAAGTTAAAATAATACTGTTGCAAGATTAAGAGAGAAAAAACTTAAAAAGTGAGGTTAGGATATTGATAACACATTTGTTTGTGATTTATTGCAAGTTATCTGCTTATTTAGTTAAATTCCACGTGATAAGTAAAGTGTTACTACTTCAAACTATCTATAAATAAAACAACATTAAAGTTATTTATTGTAAATTAACGTAAAAGTCATAACTTTTGATAAAATTTAACGTTTTTAGGTTAAAAGTCTAAATTATTTAGTTGTTTTGTACTATAATCAATCAAAATTTATTGTTTGTGATAGTATATTATTAGTAGAAACAATAATTTTATATTGAACAATTTAAATTGTTTTGGTTTACTTGTATTTTGTTTAAAACTTAATTTATTTAATAATTCAGTGTAATGATGGTTGCCTACAATAAAGCATTAAAGTGAATATAAATATAGTAAAGTCGCGGATCAAATCTTAAAAAAGTATTTAATTTTTTCAATAAAAACAAATTTTTGCGATTTATTTATCTTTTTTTTATATTTTATATTTTAGTGTGCTTTTATTTATTTATCTTAGTAACTTTTTTTGATAAAACCCACCAATTTTTTTTTAAATCACCAAATAGTAAGTTGAAACACAAATTAAACTTGTATTTATAAGATAAAATGGTGAAATAAATTAAAATTAATTAATTTTTTTATGTTTAGTTAATTTATTCATAAAGTAGATATAACAACGCAGTTTTTGAATGTTTGTTCATTAAATTTGAACAATTAGAATCTGAGATAATTAAGTTTAAAGTAAGTTCAAATTTTACCGTCTTTTTTGCGTGAATTTAGCAAAGTTTTTCTTTAATTACAAGAAAACCATACAATATTTCTTCAAGTTTTGTTACTCTTTTAAAAATTATATTTTTAATTAAACACCTTAACAATAAACGTTATGAACCTATTTTGTTTAAATAATAGTTTTTAATTTGTGTTAACGTAATAGTGGTTGCATACCATAAACGTTCAAACCGAATATAATTCAATGAATTACCCGATCAAATCCTAAAAATCCGTAACAAATATATTTTTTTTAATATTTTTTTTACAGTGTTTTAATTTTTTTCACTATTACATGTTTAGTTTTGTTTACAAAAGTATAATTTTGTCATTATTAACTGTAAAGTTCAATTTTGTTTTAAATTGGTGTTATGAGAGTTGCCTATAATAAATCTAGAAATTGAGTGAAATTACGTGTGAATTATTTTAAATCTCGACAAAATATTTTAATAAATATATTAATAATTTAACTAAAACAATATTTTATTATTTAATTAAAAAAATAAAATGTTGTTGTTAGTGTAACTCATGTTTTTCGTTCTTATTTATTATTGTGAAGTTCAAAACCACACAAAACAGTTGAAAATAACAATTTATTGGTTATAAGACTCACATAACCTCATTGTTACTTTAAAATAGACACCAAACCAAAACTTTTAAAATAAGGTTACGTTTCTGCATATTTACATCAAATATTATATTTAATGTAATACTGGCTGCCTATATTAGACTTACTAATACGTTAATTTCACAAAAATGTGATTATTATTATTCTTGTTTACTTTACCAGTGTTTGGTATTTTAAGGATTGGATATTAAACAACGGAAAGATGTAATTTTTATTAATTAAAATTACAATTAAAAAATATAAATCTTAAATTAAAATTTAAAAAAAAACACTTAATATTTTTATCATACAGTTACAATTCGGTTGTGAAAGCTTACAAAGCTTCACAACTCCCAACATGAATATTTACCAACACGAAGATCCAATCCGTCTTCAGTGAGCTTTCCGCAAATCTCCTAAAACGTTCCAAAGCGCGCAAAACACAACACTGTATGCACGCAAACGCAATAGAATGCATATTGGGTTGCGTACATTCAGCATGACTTGCTGTTTTCCTTCCACCACTTTATACCCAGCAGGATTTCGTCGAGTTATACAATTATAACGAATCCGAGCAGTCTTCAACCCTCACCCACCTACTTTCTTATTTCATACATTCTGTATGCGAGTATTTACAAACGTCTGCACTTGGGTAGGTGGCGTTGTAAGCCAACATGACCGCACCACATCTTCGCACCCCGTAATCGTCTTGATCTATGTTCATGGGGGTTGAAATAAATCTCGTTGTCTGAGAGCTTCGCCGGGTCTTTCATCTTCATCTTCGCTGTTTGCGGAGACGCAAACCTAACCTAAGAATCTAGTTTTTAGTGTGCGAAACAAACAAAACAAACGTAAACACATCAGAGTAGTAAAATGCATGTTGGAAAATTTATGTAAAGGCATTTGATACTTGGACTTATACACGTTTTGTAAATTAGGCAACACAAACAACACAAAATGTGAATAATGTGAGAAACATGTGTACGACTAGTGTAAATATTTTCATCTTAATTATGAAGATTGAGATGCAAAACGATGCTTTGAATGTGTGAACATTAATATCTCACATTTTGGGGTTTTAAGCCTCCCGATTCGAATTATGAGTATTTGGGTTTGAACGGTTTGAAACTCCCCTGAATTGCGGAATGAGGGGGAGCCGTTAGCGGCATTCACGAATTGGTTTTCGGCTGGTTGTAGCATTGTGACGCTCAGATTAAACGCCGTAAATTAATCAAACTAACTTTGTGCTTCATTATAGATCTTCTTGCTGCAGGAAATTAAGCCTACATCAAGGTAATTACTTCATTTTATAAGAAAACTAAAAAAAATCAAACCAACCACCAACAATCATTGTTTTATTTACATAATTCGTAACAGAACACGTAATAACCTAAAATTGTTTTTAATTTTAACAGAAATATGTGTGACGTAACCATCCTGTAGGAGTGTGGCAATTGCGGGTTATATTGCCGCAGTTTGTTAATTAATATTTAACACTTTTGCTTACCTCTCGTTTGGCTTTCGGGGTCGGCCAACTTTTTCCGAACATTAATTGCTCGCTGAACCATTGTGTGCTCACGCATATATTCCTTAACTTTTGTGTGCTCACGGATCGCTCAACTCGCATAACTCCAATGCAAATGAAACACGGACAGTACACTGTTAGTTGTTGATCTTTCTAACGAGTCCGAACTATTATATTCGATGAAATTCAGTCGGAACCCTTGTGCGGTTGATAAAACTTTTCACTTTTTGTTTAACATCGCGCTCGTTATAGTTCGCCCAACTTGACAAATGACAATGGATTTATTATCTAACTTGTTGTATGAGGTTCAAAGGTTAAATCTGTTTAAATTGTTAATTAATTAAACTGAAATCAAGATAAATAAAATTAATAAAACGCCATTTACATTTATTACGCATGCGCACAATGACAAGGCTGACAAAATTTTAACCTCAAATTTTTACACTTAAAAATTACAACTTTAATTAAAAACCACCTCGGAAGATTTACCTTAAAGATGTTTTTTAGTTTGGTTTCCACGGGTTTCTAGTCGAAAAAGGTTAAAAGTGAAATTGTACCCGTCAGTGCTGTTTACACGTTCGCCCGCATAGAGAGCGCATAAATCCAAGGTGAAAAATCCGTTGTCCTACAAATCGAATTTCCATTGATATCTATAAATTTCCGCGCGGGTCGACAGCGTAATAGGCTCGCTGGCTGCTCCGCGGCGCAAACATTCCCGCCATCCATCCAAACAAACGTCGGCGAACCCCATCGAGCTTTTTATTGCCAAAGTGCCGAAGTGCTTCGCGTACACAGCACACACATTCAACATGCATTCAAGCTGTCGATGCCGGTGTCGTTGAAGAGGTGATAGACTTGCGTGGAAATCAAACAGGGCCATGATCTCCTTCAATACTTTCAACACTCGCACATTACACAACTTTTTACTTTTTATTTAAAAAAAAACTTAAAATCGCAGTAGGCGTTGATCAACGCAAAACAGGTTTTGACAGAGAAATGACGGCAATCAACAAAACACGAAATGATAGTTCTATATATTGCCACCAGAGGGCGTGTTGTATTGTGATAACAAATAATTTAAATAATTAAACGTTAATTACTAATTAAACATTAACGCTAAATTAAAAATTTAATTACCATAATTAATAGTTTTAATATTTTAATTTACAATTAGTGCTAAATAGTTAATTAACAATTACATTGATAAAATAAAATCACTAAAACACTGTAATGTGTGTTGCATACATCGTTTATGACCATTTATGACGATTTATGACATTCTGTCTGTCAATTGCAATAAAAGAGGGAAACTGAATAAAACACATTTTGTTTTGCGTTAAATTGCGTCAAATTGCATCAAAGCAAGCTGTGATCGCGTGAGAAACCTGTTTCTCGTACTGCAAATCGTGTAAATTGTGTGTTATCGGAGTTCTGCGCGCATCCCTGGGTTTGGTTCAGTTTAGCTCGGGTCCGTTCTGTGCACCGATGTGTTATAAGCATAATTATGCGCCGCGTTGATTATGCACCGTGCACATCGTCCGATTAGCCCGCACGAAATTGAAGTAAATAATTCAGAGTCTAGTGTAACGCCTTTTTGTTTCGAACATGCACATTGCATCGATTGCGCAACGTGCAACAACAATGTTTAAACACACAGTCCATAAACACAGACACAAACACAGTGTAACTATACAGTGCAAACGCATCGAAATATTTCAGTGTATTGATTTAATTCATAGTGTGCGCGCCTTTTAATTATTAAAATCGTTATCAAAACAACCGGACACCGCGACGTGTTCGAGCGATGCCGTCCAATTAACGAAACAAATAGTTTGGACGCCACACACACACACACGTGGATGCGCACAAGGCGAGTAAAATCAGTCACATTTTTTGAATAGGTGTTTCAAATTTTAATTGAATTATTAAGTAAATAAATATTTGTTTTGTCATTTTTTTGTGTACGTTTGTCCGACGCATCGAAGCGTGCGTTGGAAATAACAAAACAATATCATCATGCAAAACAAACGCAAACAAATGAAGAGTGGAAATGTTTATACAATAAATGATAGTAAAACACATTATAACAACATTAATAATGCTTGCGAGTTTAATTTAATACGTGCGGCGTTAATTAATTAAACGCGTTCATAATTTATCTTTTTGTTTTGTGTAGTTTAGTACTTTTTGTTACTTATTTTACGGGTTGAGTGTGTTAAAGTTTGCGTTTTTATTTTTGTTATTCGCGTATAATGTCGTTCTAATGGATAATAGATGATGGAATTTACTGCGGGGAAGGGGATGGTGAATCATGTCCTGCTCGAGTAACTCGACAAACTTTCTTTGGAACACACGCTTGATGCAAGGTCCAAAGATAAAGTTTTTAACGCGTTTTTGTCGTGTTTTGTTGTGTTTTATTTCGGTTTGTTATTGCTTAGTGTCATTTTTGACCGTTACTTGCCACACATGCGTACTAATAACTTAATAATCGCAAACAAGTTTGTTATATTGGTTGCATATATTAAAATATTAATTTGAGGCAAGTTTATTACTTATTTGCTTAATAAATTTGCGCAAAATAAATTAAATTAACTAAATTTTGGTTTTAGTCAGTAATTTTCGACAGTTTTCTGTTATTGTTTGTACATTTTTATGAATTTGTACATTTGTTTTTTTCAAGAAATTGTAGTTTCTGGTTTTGACGCCATCTAGAGGTCTAACTTTCAACGATTAAAGTATCAATTAAATTTTTAATAATAAAGAATTTATTTGGCTTTAATTTGGTAAAAAGTTAACCAAAATTACTTTATTAGTTAATTAATTATTAACAAAAACGTTAAAATAAAACAAAACTCAATTTTTCGATTTTCCTAAATATTTGTTGGACTTTAACGCCATCTAGCAGCCAAAGTTTTATAGATACAACATCCTACTAAATTTAAGATCATAAAGAATTTATTTAGCTTTAATTTAGCGGAAAAATCATTAAATTATTTATTTTATTTAACTAGTTATAAACAAAATAAAAGACAACTAAATAAAAGTAAAGATTTGAATGACTGTATGCAACTTAACTTACGAGTACATCAAAAATATAATAATTCCTTTGTTCCGTTAATAATTTTCATAATATTTAAAGAATTTTTGATTTTACCGTACGTGTAGTGAGTTGTGGTGCGTCGCAATCATGCGCGCGTTGTTTTCTCGACGCATTTCCACCGGTCGGCCGGCCGACGGTTTGCGTCGCGACGCTGCTTCGAGTCAGTTTGGCGCAGAGCGTCGTTGCGAGCAGTCGTCCTTTATCGTGCACGCACACCGGTATTGCACCGTCGGAAAATCGTAATCGAGCGCGTTACCTTAAAAAAATATTTTCCCCCAAAAAATAAATTTTGATTTAGTTCAAACTACAAACAAAAATAACAAAATAAAACAAAAAAAACAAACAAAATTTGTGTGATTAAAGTTGCATACTTTGTGTCCTTTGAGTGTTTTCCATAATTTAACCTGTAAAATAAAAAAAATAATAATAAAGAACACTCAGTTAATATTAAAAATTGTGAGATAATTTGTGTCTGTCGAGTTTGTTTGTAATCAAACAAAAAAAACGAGTATTGGAACAATATAAAGTGGGCGGATCTGAGTTTGTCTAGGTAATAACCACAACCACTGAATATAATAAGTCAAATTGTTTTTCATATTATTTTTCATATTTGTCTGTGTGTATAAAAATGCGGTGAGTAAATTCAGTCGCTGGCGGGTCTCGGGGGTGGCGGATATAGTTGCGCTTACCGCGGGATAAAGTGCAACGCACGACGGTGAAGTGCGGACAAAAAATGCGGAAAGAATAAACCCACAAAACGTACAAAACGTACAAAAAATACGGAAAAAACACGAAAAATACAAACGAACATTGCATACTTTGTGGTCGCAGGAAGGACCTAGGTCGAAGGACACCGTAACCACATTCAACACAAACACAATTCTTGGTTTTTGTTATTATTGTTATTATTACTTTCCACACATTTTTTTGTTTTAAATTTTTGTTTGCTGCTTTGTGTTGACGTAATATGAATTCCTGCAACTGAAAACAACTTGGTTATGACTTTGTCTCTATGACTCGAATTGTTTAGCGACACAAACAATATTAAGTTTTCAACAATTGCGGACATTCCAAAGAGGACTAGTAGTTTATAAAATACGCAGGTTTTGTAAGGATGTTTAAGGATTTATGAAAGGATACACAAAGAATTTATAACGTTTATGTTATATTTCATTCCGGACAGCGCTGAATGCGAAGAAAATAATATTTGTTTTGTCTGTCGTGGATAATATAAACATTTTCGTTCAAAAATATCAAGAAAAATTTTATTGTTCAGGTAATTTGTTATTTTTTTAAATAAATAACTAGTTTTAGTTTAAGGTAGAGTATTAGTGAAGGGTAAATTTTTGGTTTTGTATTGAAATGTTTTTTTTGTCGGTGGAGCGAGGACGGAGGGGCGCTTGAAAGTTTTCCACAAAGTCCTTTTTAAATATTTACTCCCGAGTGCGCGAAACGCAGAATGAGCAGCGAGCGCGTTTATTGCCGAGGGTTTTATTGTAAACATAAACAAGCGAAACAACTGAAAAGTAACATAATATGCGGCGGCAGACACAACGCGCGGTAGAGGTGGCGGCAGCGCCAGCGGTGAAAACTAGGAGCAAGTTTATGATGATGGATATTCGAGTGTAAGGATGAGAATGAGTTTTCACAGACTGATTATTATGGTATAAACATAAGTAAAAGTTTTTGACTTGTATTATTAATAATATTAACATTATATCTATACTATAAACTATTTGCGAAACTTTTTTAATTAAGAATTTATTCTTTGTTTTATTATATAAAGTTTTTAATAAAATTTAATTTTTATAATCTTGGGATTCTTGTTACAAAAACACAAAAATTTAGATTTTGTTATAAAAATATCAAAAATATTTTTAATCAGAGTTTTTTGTGATAAAACAATCTACACTTTATATTTGGAAATGTTTTTCTAGAACGCACCAATTTTTCTAAAATTGGAAAAATAACGACAAAAAGTTTAATAGGACACAACAATTTTTGCTTGTTTTTGGTTACAAAAACGTAAAAATCTGATGTTTTTTATTAAAATATCGAAAAAGTTTATAGTAAAAGTTGTTCGTAATAAAATTACCTACAACTTATCTTAGTAACTTTTTTTGATAGAACGCACCAGTTTTTCTAAAATCGAGAAAAACTTTTAAAAATTTATTAGGACGGCAAAAAAATTTTTACTTGTTTTTAGTTACAAAATCATAAAAATCATAAGTTTCCAATAACAATATCGAAAAATGTTTATAACAAAAGTTGTTCGTAATGAAATTACCTACAATTTATATTAGTAACTTTTTTTGATAGAACGCACCAGTTTTTCAAAAATCGAGAAAAACTTTAAAAAATTTACTAGGACGACAAAAAAAAATTTACTTGTTTTTAGTTACAAAAACATAAAAATCATAAGTTTCTAACAACAATATCGAAAAATGTTTATAACAAAAGTTGTTCGTAATGAAATTACCTACAATTTATATTAGTAACTTTTTTTGCTAGAACGCACCAATTTTTCAAAAATCGAGAAAAACTTTAAAAAATTTACTAGGACGACAAAAAAAATGTTTACTTGTTTTTAGTTACAAAAACATAAAAATCATAAGTTTCCAATAACAATATCGAAAAATGTTTATAACAAAAGTTGTTCGTAATAAAATTACCCACTATTTATCTTAGTCACTTTTTTTGCTAGAACGCACCAGTTTTACTAAAATCGAGAAAAACTTTCAAAAATTCATTAGGACGACAAAAAAATTTTTACTAATTTTCGGTTTGTGGTAAAAAAATTATGTTTCAACTATCAAAAACACAAAATAATAAACAATATAAGTAAAATTAGTTTATACTCCGCCATTTTGAATTTACGCCATGTTTCATTTCACATCCAACTCGACTCAGGCATTAATCACATTAGGAAATTGTTTTGTGCGCGTTGTATGCTAGTTGTGCAAGTTGAACTTGTTCAAGGAAAAAGTCCACCATATATCCTGCAGTCGTCCAAGTTCTCCAAGGATCTCATCATTTATTTACACGCCGCGCCGGCTGCGCACAAAAGCACGCAACAACTTAATACGCCAACTTAACAAATTAATAGCAACGGCGTTAAATATTACATTAACGTACATTTTTATTTGTGTTTTTGTGTTTACATTTCTTTGCTACTTTTACTTTATTTTTATAAATAAAAAAAACAAACAATTATTACAACGTAACTAAACCAATTATTATTAAAATGAAATAATTTCATACACGAAATTAAATTTCATTAAAATAATTATCAGACAAACAAAAGCAAAAATCAATTGTTATATTTTAATCCATTATTATTTAGTGAATTTCATTAATATTTATTTATTTTATTTTTAGGGTTTGTCTTTTGTTTTGTTTAATTCATTATTTTTCAATTTAATTATTTTAAAATGTGTACACAGTTTCTTTGTTTATAGTGAAAGTTATTACTTGTAGGTTATCTATCCACTCGAAACTAGTAATGTTAGTTTGGTTGCATACTTTGTACTTTATTTTAACTAGAACTGAGTATGTAGATTGTATAAATTTTGAATGACGCGCGCTACTTTTAAAAGATTAATTTTCTACCCCCCGACGGTTATAAAATTCTTTAATGAACTATAAAAGAATAAAAATAACCGCGGGGAAAGAAACGCAAGAAACGCGTTCGTTTATGTTTTGTTTTACAAAGCCAAACTAAAACAAAGCAAAGTCGAACAAATATTAAACACATAAAACAAATACGTGTATTAAAAACGCGAAAAACAAAAGAATTATTTATGAAACATACATAAAACCACATAAAACGTTCTCGAAGAATTAAATATTTTTTATCGTTTGAATCGCAGTGTATTAATACTAAAAATAAAATTTATTACTTTGTGCTAAAATTAACGATTTAATGTGTTTATGACTAATGTTTAATTAAGTGTATTAATTTAATCATTTTTTTTTCAACGTTTTTTTTTATTAATTTTTTAAAATGAGGAAAAACTTACGATGAAATTTTTGGTAGAAGTCTAGGTCAGTTTTGTTGATATAACGTTTTCCGATGTCGAGTCGGCTACATTCCCACAGCAACGGCGGCGGCAGTGGCGGCGGCGGCGGCGGGACTGTGTTAGCACACAACAATGAATGTTATTTCGCGCCTCTCGCCTTTTGCCATTCGCCGTCTAAACCCTTTCAACACAAACACTCGCTCAATGCAAACGCAATGCAAACCGAGAGGCTAACGTAAACAAACAAATACTGGAAAACAAAACAAACATGTAACTTGTAACACTCTAGATCTCAAAGGTCAAAACACATTGGAAAACGATTAAAACAAATGAGCAACAAAAACGAAACAATTCCAATCATGGAGTACTTGATGTTAACATAAAACAAAACACGACAAACAAATCCGAATTAGAGAAAACATGTTTTTTTTAACAAAAACACAAAAAATATTAGTAATAATGCAAATATCAAAAAATTATTTAAACAAAAGTTGTTCCCAATAAAATTATCTACAAGTTATGTTAGTAACATTGTTTGAAAGATGGCGCCACTAGTGCGTAAAACGCCAAAAATGAATCCAAAAATTATTTAGTACCATGTTTTTGAATACAAAAACACTAAAAAATCACATTTCTAATAAAAATATTAAAAAATTATTTAAACAAAAGTTGTTCCCAATTAAATTATCTACAATTTTTATTAGTAACCTTTTTGATAGGTGGCACCACTAGTGCGTAAAATGCTAAAAATGAATCCGAAAATTATTTAGTAACATGTTTTTGAATATAAAAACACTAAAAAATTGCATTTCTAATAAAAATATTAAAAAATTATTTAAACAAAAGTAGTTGCCAATAAAATTATCTACAAGTTATGTTAGTAACTTTTTTTGATAGGTGGCGCCACTTGTGCGTAAAACGCCAATAATGAATTAAATAAATAATTTTACTGCTACAAAGACCAATCTACAAGTTAACTTGGTTGTTGTCTAACTGAAACAACTCAATTCTATATTTTATAGTTGTAGTAGTCGTTTTAGCCTGTTGCCTGCTTATGCGTCTACTTCCGACTGTTCCAACTATTCCGAAATGTTTCGAAAGAAAAGCAAGAAAACGTTCACAACTCCACACACGAAACGATTGTGTTGTTAGTATCATCAACCTCTTCCTTCTAGTCGCATTGTGCATCTAGTCGTGTCTGTCTGCTTATACAAAAGTTTTCCACAAACTTTTTCCGTTTCGTAAAAGTCGCAACACTACGTTTTTCCGCCGTTTTCAGTTTCAGTTGCAGTTTCCGCCGTTGTTTTGTTTCTATTTATTCACTGCCTCCAGCAACCGGACCAGGTCCAGATGTGTCGCACTTATTTATTTAAACGTTTTACTTTTCGTCTTACTTTTTACCCTTTGCTGTGTGAAGCGGTGGCGGTGCTAAGCACGTTCGCTCAGAGTTGTTGATGTTTTTCCAACAACAAACAGACGCGACTCAACTTGCAAACAAAGCAAAAAATGATGAAATACATTTCAAAGGATTAAATTAGTTAATAAAAAAATTGAAACTTTTGATTATTAAAGTATTAATTAATAATCTAGTGGCGCCATCTTTAGGTTTTGAACTGAAAGTAATTTTTTTTACATGTAATGTGAATGTTACAGTTTCATTAACTAAATCAATAATTGGTTTTCAACAAATCTAAATTCTAAAACCTCTAGTAATTAGCAATAATTATTATTTACCCTAGTGTACACCACATGCGTTTAAATAATAATTAATTAATTCAACACTGAAAATGTAACGACGCAATAAACCAAACAACATTTGATAGATCAATTATAATTCTAAATTTGGAAATGTACGCAATTTCAAATTTCGATTTAATATTTATGTTTTGAAATTATGAAATTATTCAAAATTAATTATCTATTGGTTTAGGCAGAATTACAAATAAACATAGGTTGGATTAATTCATATTTATTCTCGGGGATTATTTTTAAAATTAATTTTTTGTTTATTGTTTAGTTTATTGTTTCATATTTTGATTTTTTTGAGGTTTAAGTTTGGTTTTTTGCGATTTTAACAAAACTGGTGCATTTTATCAAAAAATGTTACTAAAATAAATTGTAGGTAATTTTATTACGAATAACTTTTGTTATAAACATTTTTTGATATTTCTATTAGAAATTAGGGTTTTTTGTGATTTTAAACCAAAAACCGTGTAAAATTTTTTGTTTGCACAATGAATTCTGTTTGTTTTTTGCGGTTTTCTCAAAACTGGTGCGTGTTATCAAAAAATGTTACTAAGATAAAATGATCTTTGGTTTATTACGAATAACTTTTGTTCTAAACATTTTTTGATATTTTTATTAGAAATTAGAGTTTTATGTGATTTTATACCAAAAAACATGTTAACATTTTAGTTTGTACATTGAATTCTATTTGTTTTTTGCGGTTTTCTCAAAACTGGTGCGTGTTATCAAAAAATGTTACTAAAATAAAATGTTCTTTGGTTTAATACGAATAACTTTTGTTTTAAATATGTTTTGATATTTTTATTAGAAATTAGAGTTTTATGTGATTTTATACCAAAAAACATGGTAAAATTTTAGTTTGCTCAATAAATTTTGTTTGTTTTTTTGCAATTTTCCCGAAACTGGTGCATTTTATCAAAAAATGTTACTAAGATAAAATGTTGTTTGGTTTACTGGGAATAACTTTTGTTATAAACATTTTTTGATATTTTTATTAGAGATCAGAGTTTTTTGTGCTTTTATACCGAAAAACGTGTTAAAATTTTAGTTTGCACAATAAATTCTGTTTGTTTTTTGCGATTTAAACAAAACTGGTGCGCTCTATCAAAATATGTTATAAAGATAAAATGTTTTTCAGTTTATTACGAACAACTTTTGTTATAAACATTTTTTGATATTTTTATTAGAAATTAGTGTTTTTTGTGCTTTTATACCAAAAAACATGAAAAAATTTTAGTTTGCGCAATAAATTCTGTTTGTTTTTTGCGATTTTAACAAAACTGGTGCGTTCTATCAAAAATGTAAATAAGATAAAATGTTCTTTGGTTTATTACGAACAACTTTTGTAATAAACATTTTGTTTTTTTTCAATAACAAATTAGTGTTTTTTGTAGTTTTAAGTAAAAAAACAAGGTAAAAACAATATTCTCGTACTATTTTTGTTGCGATTTTTGTCATAATAATAACAAATACATTAAATGTTTATTTATTTATTCAAACCTAAACTAACATTATGTATGTTACAATATGTTTGGGTTAATAATTATTATGAAACAATACACAAAATTTGTTATGTTATTTTAGTACAAAACACACAAATCATAATGTAATGAAGATACAAAGCCATCTAGAATGTAGATAATAATTACGAACTAATTTTGATTAATGCTACTACTGCATTTTGTACATTTGTTTATAACAAACAATTTCATAATGAAATAATCAAATTATAAAATAATTTATTACGTAGAAACCTGTGGTAGAAACTAACGTAGATATTAAATTTGTTATAAAACAATTCAAACTAATTTTGTTCTACAAACCATAAAATGACAATGAAGTAACAATTACTTTTGGTTTCATAATTTTTTATTTATATAATTAAATTTAATTACACTGAATTTCAGTTCTTGTGATTCTCAAATTTAACGAAGCATATTACTTCACTAATATGTAATTGATACGCCGATAGGATAGACAACCCGTGTGGCGCGTGCATGCCGTGCATCAGCAACCGAAATTCACGCGAGTTTGTCGCTGTTTTGAGATATTTAATTAAACGCTGTGTACATGGCGCAACATGAACATGTACTTTCATGCATATGTACATGCACCGAAAGCAAAACTTAAAATCTAACATAATGCAACAACAATATGCGATGAAATGCACTTGCGCAAAACATCTACGACACAACCATATAAATTACGATATTCCCATGACAATATCTTACATCAGGCAGTGATTTCATTCAAAATTATAGTCAAATTCAACCCAAAATCATTCAGATTTAATTTTGACAAACTTACAAATATTAATGTGTAGCGCGCCATCTGGCGACAAATTACCGAACTATAAATTTAAAAAAAATAATTTTACAACTACGCCATCTATGAATACATTATTAACTAATTTTGATGAAATTAGATTTTTTTTCGAATGTTTAGAAAATCAAACAAACATTTTGATTGGTTTGGTTTGAATAAAATTAAATTCAAATCATTTATGGTTTATGCTATTCTATTGTTATTTTTTGTTTTTATGTGTGTGTCACAGTGTGTGTTATCCTTGTGGTGTTGTCATGTCACATTGACTGTCAAAACTACCACTACATGTACAGTGGCTTTACGTTTATGCTTTTACATTTACATCTACATCAACAATTTCACTTACCTTGTTGATTCCCTTCAATTCCTTCTGTAGTATATACTCGGATTATTATATTCTCGTTACTCGTGATATCACAATAAACCTAATCGAGGACGAGCGACTTTTCTAGTACGAGTTGCACGAAATGGAAATAAAAATTCTGTTGGAAAGCGGAAATAATGTTCGGTGAATTATCAATCATTATACTCATTAGACGATATTAACTTTAATACCATTCAAAGTAATAAAAATTACCAATGGATTTTTTTTTGAAATTAATATTTATGCAACCTATTGCGACATCTGTTGGTTAAATCACAAAAGTATAAAGAAAATGGTGTTTTTCTACTGCAAACATAAACATAGTTGTCTTTTGTTTTAAATATAGTTCATTTCATTATATTTCAAACTGTTTCAAACAAATTGAACGCCAAATTTAACCAATTACACGGTGTTTACGTTTAATTTTCATTTAAACACACTTTAATGTGTTTCAATGTATGTATGTAACGTGTTTTGTAGGAATTACACGTAATAAGAGACGGTTTAACGATTTTTAACATTATTTTACTAAATTTGCAGTTTGTTTGGTGTTTTTGCTTGTTTTTCCGATAAATTAATAATATTTTGTTTGTGCTTTGATGTAATATTTAATTACATAACAAGTTATCTGGTGGAATCATTGCCAATTATTAATGATAAATTAAATTGTGTTATTTTTGATATTTTAATTAAATAAATGCGTTTTTTTGTGCTTTTGTGTGAAAACATATGTCTCTACTTTAAACTAATACAAAACCAACATTTTTTGAAGTAACAAAAAATTTTAGTTTAATTTAACATAGAAGTAATTGTAAATATATTTTTAGAATAATAATACTATGAAAAACCTTTTAGAATTATTATAATTATAAACATAGTCAAAAAAATAATGCTTGCGTGAGTTGTGTGAACAAAATGTGCAAGATTACGGATAAAATGCCAACAAGTTTTTTTCATACCAACTAAATTAAACACCTACCTTCAAAACTAACTCTTCGCCATATATTATTTTTGGTTTAGGTTTTAGTTAATAATAATTTGTAAATAGTAACAGAATTTGTGGTCTTTTTTATGTTGAAAAACTTGTTTTATATGTTTGTCCTTTTGACATTGAGGATTAGAGTAGGTAAAACGTAAAAGTATTAAGAAACACAAAATATAAAGATTATTATTTGTGTTTTTTGTTATAACTCATCCAATTTCTAATATTTTTCTACCAAATTTTTAATTTAAGTAAACAATGAACTAATTAATAGAATTGTTATTTAAAAATAATTAATTTTAAGTTATTTATTTAAATATTTAAGGCTAAAGTGTAACTAACGTCTGTTAAAGAACGATATTTGTTTTTAATATATTTTTGAGGTTAAAACTCCACAATTTTTACAGATATCTTAACCATATTTTGAATATAACTTAATAATAAACTACTTTATATAGTTTTTA
The DNA here is from genome assembly GCA_030264155.1 of Atheta pasadenae. Lineage (NCBI taxonomy): Eukaryota > Metazoa > Arthropoda > Insecta > Coleoptera > Staphylinidae > Atheta > Atheta pasadenae. Next base: position 184 of record JARJDS010023357.1, on the reverse strand, counting down.
TTTAAAAATAATAATATTTATAACCACAATTAAAATATTTAAGGTTAAAGTGTATTAAAGTGTATAAGGGTAATACCTTCAAACATGTTTTAACTTTAATTAATGGATGTAACTCCGCCATTTTGAAAGTTATTTTAACCAAATTTTTAATTTAGGTAAACAATAAGATATTTTACCGTACTGT
>JARJDS010023348.1:0-16689 GCA_030264155.1 Atheta pasadenae | reverse complement strand
GTTTTTCGTGATTTGTATAAAATCCACAGCGCCCATGCGTTCCCTCCGCTGCCGATTACAAAGGCTAATCCGATCAGACATTGTCGTAAAATGCTAAAGTCCATTATCTTTTAAAGCCACGCAATTAAACGCTAAATATCACATTTAGTACCAGAATAAAACATTCAAGAATTAAGTAATTATTAACCCGTATTAGTAATTACGAATGACTAGACTTGATTTGTTGTTTTTTTTGTTTGTTGCCCGAAAGCACATCGTAGACGTGGTTTGTCTACAATTCTACATTGTTCCGGGAGGTTTCTTGATACGAATATCACTGAAACAATGTGGAGTGCCTTGTTGACTCTTGCTGACGGCGCACATTCAAAACAAACACGTTTATCACTGTTCTCAAAACTTTAATGCACACAACAGACTTTGATTTCTATTAACTACTCGTTGATAATTACAATTCCATTGCTTTTGTTTTGAAAATTTAAAAATTTTGTTTTGAACCAAAACACCAAATCAAAATAACAAGTTTGGTTTGTTTTTAAGGTTAGATCACTAGAGACCTAACGGATTTTCAGGTAGAAAACGCACCCAAGACCCAAAAGATCACGAGATCTTTGCTGCTCAGTGGTCGGAGCGGCACTCGATCGTCTTCTAATCGCCGTCATGCGTTTAGTGTCTGGCTGTGGTGTCTCGATTCGCTCCTAAAGTCCCAAACTCTGTGGCACTCTATGGCCACAAAGCACCAACATCAAATGCTCTCTAGGGCATAAGCGGAAACCGTTCAACACGCAATTGGACAAACATATTCCACCAAAAACGTTTGCTAGACGAGTAAAACCGTGGTCTACTCACTGCCCACGATAGCAACAGTTCGGTTATTAAAGCTTCTCATTAATTTTTGCTTTTATTTCCATTAATTTAACAGAGCACGCGGTTTACGTTCGTTTCAACGTAACCGAAATGGTTTTAAGCAAATTTTTGTTTTTGGTTCGCTTTTCAAGTTTATTATAAGCGTCACTCGTTACTTATTGAACCAAACTTGTTTTTTGATTTTAATATTTTGCATTTTTTACACAATCACTTTCACTTTCCGTCTGTCTGGTTGTCAGTCTTGTTCGAGTGTTACGTGAGAAATAAAAACTGAATATCTGAAACTGAAATCGTAAATTGTAAATAACGCCATTTAACATGGTAATTATTCATTTATTATTGTAGTTATGCTTATCAACGCTAGAGTTGAAGCATAGTTGAAGGTTTTGGGTATTTATCAGTGCGTAACCTCAATTCGGATCTATTATATCAACATAATGTGTTTACATCCTTATCAAATTACTTATAATTTTTATTTAAAGTTAATAACTAATGTTTATTATGCTCATACAAATTAATAGTTTTATTTAAGATTTCAGTGTTTAAATTGACAACATTTGAGGTTAAGCAGAAGAAATTTGACAGAAAACACTATTTCTACGTTTTATACTTGATATTACTGCGTTTTCTTTATAAAAATGTCAGTTTTTAACCTTAAAATGTAATACTTACCAAAAAATACAACTTTTTAACCTAAAAATTTTAAATTCGCTAATATTTTGAGGTTAAAATAGCTAAACAAAGCCAGAAATAGTTTGTATTCGTATTTTTATTCATAAACAATGCACAGTACATATAAAATTACAGTAAGTACAGAATTGTAATCAAATTTGAACAAGTTTTTTGTTAAAATGTTATAAATTTCCTCAAAATGTTTGCAATCGGCTACAAATCGCGGTGGTGAGAAGAAGCAAGCGTAGATGGCGCAGGCGTAGAAGTATTTTACAAAAACCAACAAAAAACCCAACGAAAATCAACCAAACGCAATGGAAAACAAAATGGCCGCCGAAATTTTGAAAGTGGAAACGTCGATGCTTGCAAAACTCTGAACTATAAATATAATAAACATCTATCCGAACGGAAGTGACACCACAAAGCCACAAGTTGGCAACATATCATTGAAATGTGTGAGAGCTAAATGCGTTGATTTGCATTGATTAATCAATTAATTAACATTAGAACATACATTTATGGTACAATTTAAACGCTAGTCACATAGTTGTGTGTTGCAATATGTGCCAAAGTGAATCACACGCACAAATCGCACAATAAGTACAGGTAAAGTGCGCTTAACGTTAAACTTTAGAATTCATCTTGTACTTAAGTAAGTTGTTAAAATTAATTACTTAACTTTTAAGGTTAGGAGTATTTTACGTGAATGATACGTCTAACTAACGCTTACTACGTTTTTTGTTTCTCAATTTTGTTTTTTGTTTTGGTTGATTGTTTCAAGGCATTCATTTGTTTCAAGTTTGTTACGTACATGGAGCACCCATTGCATTCAACTAGAAAGCATTTTTTGATTGATTGTTGTTTATAATTATCATTGGCGGGTTAAATTTGCGACTAATTTCTTTTAGAATTACGTAATTATTTATAGTGTAATACATTTGTAATTATTCATTGTTAATTGTAGCATTTAACATAACCTCAAACCAAAGAAAACAACATCAATAACCAAAAATTAACCTAAAAATTAAATGGGAACTTAAAATTTTTAAAGTTAAACAACAAATTAATTGAAAAGTAATGTTCGAGTAATGGCCGACATCAGCACGATCAATCCAGAGAGGGCGCTCAATGGTATTCCACCTAAAACAAAAAAAACACAACATTGTTGACATTTAAGTAGAAGAAAATTTATTCTAATGTGGTCACACGTTAATGCACGACAAATAACGAATTGTAATGAACTTGGTTGTTGGTTCTGGCGAAAATAGAAAACGTTCAGTGTACATTTCGTACAATAATAAAAAAAAAACTAAACGTTCTAACGATTTGGATTGCGGTGGTTTTAGGTTAAGGCTCAGTTTCAGCGTTTAATAGAAATATTTCGTGCGGTTTGTACATTTTACGTCTACTGATTTAATTTCTTACATGCCACACAAATCGTTCCAACAATTAGGACGCACAAATCGATTTGTTACAGACTTCAGTTTAGGTTAGAAGCAACTAAGTTAAAAAAAAGCACGTTTCAAATTCAATTACGTATTGAATTGTAGGTTTTAATTACCACGCTAGGTTTAATTATGCATTAACTGCGCTTTTAACATGAACATCGTATTAATAAAATTTTTAAGGTTAAAATGTACAAAATGTACATCTAGCGCCATCTGTTGTACATTAGCTTACACTACCTATAGTTAATGCTTGTTTTAAAGGTTGTAACTTACCGCTGCACATATTATTTGCTTCAATTAGTCCTTCATCGCATTTGCACACTTTAAATCCATTGGGTTGTGGGTTCTTGCCAAGTGGTTTGCATGTTGAGCCTTCCACGCATTCTTTGTTTTCTGTGCACAGATGACTCGGCCCTAAAACCAAACAAAAGCAATTAACATCTATAAATATCAACCAAAATAGTGTTACTAAACTAAAAATTTAATTTTAAAATTTTAAGGTTAGAATATAGTAAACTACTAATCATAACCTTATTACTTCTTGGTTATGTGCTCTATTCGTGCAAAAAAGCGCAAAGGTTAAAGCAATAAACATTAGACATGATTAAACACAGTGCAATTCTTCGACCTTTCTAGATAATGATCAATAAACCGCGAGTTAGTTGAGTAAATTACTTCCTACATCCCATTATAATATTTCTAGGTTAGATTAGGTTGTATACACAAGTTGGGGTCTATTCGTGGAGTAAGAAACTAGAGATTCTTTCACTAGATTTACTAATATGCTACGCAAATTTACGGTTTATAACAAAATAAACAACGATTAAATAAAATTATAACCTATCGTAATTGTATTCGGGTTGATGGTGGAGAAATGATAAATATCGTAAATTATCTCCGGATGGACGAACGCGAAACACTAACAATTGCAAATAGAAATAGATAGAAATGGCGCCTACGTGGATGTGAGTGTGGATGTATATTTCACGATTCTAAAAATATGCGTTCTATATTCATTAGCATAAAGCATTAGAATCTGATTTATTCGCATGCGAGGATACTAAACCTGAACTAGATACGTTACGTTTGTCTACTCAATAAAAAATGATAGTAATAAAACGTTAAACAACAATAAACAAGTTGGAATAAAGAATATTAACGTAAATCAGTAGAGGTTAACGTTTGGTAGCTGCTAACTTAGGTTATGTTGTTAGAATTATAGTTATAAGCTAATACGATCTTTACTTTGTAGTAATCTGTAAAATTAGTAAATTACAGAAAACTGTAAACATTTTTTGTAGTAAATTGTAGATAATTGAAGAAATGGATAAGGATTTGACTAGTTTTGTAGTGGTTAGGTTAGGTTACGTTACTGGGAGTTAAATTAGAATATATTTAGACCTAAATCAAGCATTAATTAAAAAAAAAACTGCAAAAATCAGCAGAAAATGTACAGAAAACTGTAAAAATTGGTAAAAAATTGCAGAGATCTACTAAAATACAAAATGATTTAACTTGTTTTGTAGTTTATAAGTTAAGTTAGGTTATTAAGAATAAAATTATAAACAATTACTACTTAATTTGAGCATTATTTAGCAAAAAAGAACAAAAAAAATTACAGAAATCTGTAAAAATCAACAAAAATACTTAAAAACGTATATACCTAGACTAGTATGTTAAAATTTACATTAAATTAAGCAAAAACAAAAAAAAATTAACTACCCCAAAACTATTTTTATAGTGTTGCGGTAATTTACTTGCATTGCAATGGATTTCATTAAATTTTTTATTTACTTTATAAATTTTCTTTAATTTGTACTGTGTCACGTGACTTTTACTAAACCCTTTAGGGTTAAAATGGCCGCATTTTATTTACAATCACTTATCGCGCAAAAACCATCAAACAAATAACGCAATAACAAGAAAGTCACATTTTTGCGTCAACTTTTTAACGATTCCACGCTTAGTTTCGCATTTCTTTTGTACAATGGTCGCGCTTGATTAGGCAGCCCGTAATACGCGCGATAATTTAATGCCTTCTTATCGTTTAATTAATCATTATTTACCGAACCCACAAAGGCGTACGTACAACGAGCGCGTAACTAGTCTATAACCACGCAAAGACACAAAATGTAAAAATATAATTTCTTGCGCTAGCACCGCCGAATCGAATTTCATGCGAGTTTCGTGTAAAAATTATGCAAACGTTCGTTTACTTTCCTCGACTTGACTTTATTTTGCCGCGCATGAAGCAAACTGGGCGCAAGGAGTCGAGGGCAAATCGATTTTAATTATTTTGCACCCTTTCTTTGCGAACGTTTTAAGTTTACACAGTGTTACAAAGTGTTACACTCAAAAATTTAGTTTTGACGCAAAGTTTAACTAACAATTAACAACTGAAATGTTTACCAACATTTAGGTGGTGTTGATTTTATTACTAGTTGATGTTTTAAGACGCTGGGGAGGTAATTACAACTGCAATATTGCAGTTAATTGCTATGGCGTGACTTTCAAATTATGCGTCAACGCGACAGGTACGCCACTAGCGTCGAAAAGTGTAATTACAAACAAAAATCTGGGAAGAACATAATGACAGCGTAAGTTTGGTTAGAATTTTGACAGTGACATCCGCCTGGTGACGTAAAACTAAACTAAAAACCAATCAGAGTATTAGAACGTGAATTATAAACGTTTTTGCGATGAAATATTTTACTACGTTACAAAATATAACAGTTAAATGTGTTTTTATTTCGTTTTGTTACAGTTACGACCTAAATTAGATACGCGCGGCATGCAATTTGCATAAATTTGCTTGATTTAATTTAGTATTTTTAGGGTTCAACCCCAAAAACCCAGAGTGCTACATTTTGACCTAGTCAATCGACACATTTAATAAAATTTGGAAGAAAAATAATAAAAAATAGTTTAGATTTTTAGTTACCTCGATAACTGACTTTGCAGTTGCCATTTGTAGGTGGATAGTTGTCCCCACAAAGACAACTTTTTTTGTGGGTGTCGCGTGGATCTTGAACGCAGCTTGCACCATTAATGCCTTTGCAGGTTGTGTGGTTCGTGCATGTTTTAGCTGAAAACAAAAGAAACTTCGTAAATAACTAATAATGCGGACTGAAAACAAACAAAAACAAAATACGATGAAATAGAACTTAACCAGGTGTGCCTTGAATTAAAACAATTGAAGTAAAAACGAATAAAACACGCAGTAAGGCCGCCATCTTGTGATTTTCAGTTCAAAACAAAATGGCGTCTGCACTTGTTATGACGTTAAACTTGTAAGTTACAAGTTTAGTTTGAGACTAAAATCAAAGTAAGTTCACAAAAAGACGTAAACTTAGCAAATCAATCAAAGTGAAAGAAACAAAATTTAGTTGTGATGGGTTTTGAGGTTATGACATAAAATGAAGATGACACTGGATGGTATTTTCATTTATCATTGCGTGTGGAACATAGGAGATAGTCGTACCGGGTGGTTGTGGCGGCGGTTGATTGTTATTGCTCGGCGTCTTCCCAAATGTCGTCAAACCATGCGCGTGGTTGAATCCAGCAAGAAGAAGCAGCAACGGTATCGACACTGTCACGTACAAAGCGTTCATTGTGGCCTTGTACTTAGTTTACAACTCAACAACTCTTAAATCCTTTTTTTACTCAAAATTCGCCGCCCCCAACTAAACGCGCCGACGAAAATGTATGTTGTAACTTTTGGTTAATTTGTTTGTTTGAAGTTTGGTTATGTCGAGTTATCCGCAACCGATGATGATGGTAGCAGACGTAAGACGTGACTGTTTGACCGTGGGGCGAGCACTGAGCGTGTGGGCGATGATGGTGGTGGCGGTGGTGGCATGCGAAGTTTAAGTTCGAAACAGTGAAATCAAAGTGACGTACGTGCGAAACTTGCTTGGGGCTAGCTTGCCGCGCGTGGTGGACACAAGCCACCACCAATGCTCCTCAAGGCTTTCGAAACCTACCGACACTGCCGCCGCCGCAAGGCTTTGAAAGCGATAAGACTGCGCGCGAATTGTAACATGTATTGGTGTGTTGGAATATTCTTCGCTTGGTTCAGCTTGCTTACCACAAACTATGCCACTGAGGGGCGGTGAATTTAACGCCATACAAAGTGTTCACTTTATTTTTTATGTAAATTGTATTCCTTTTTATTCGAATGTTTAACAAATTAAGGTTGAAGTTTTAAATTGTCTGAAACACTTGGTTTTTTGTTAAAAAAAAAGTCATAACATTACAACTGTTGGAATAAGTACTGAAACTGTGTGTGGGTCAAGAAATGGTTTGGTGGTGTGCGAGGGAAAAGTGTTGCTTACGGGGCTTGTTGAGGGTGTTGAGGCTGCCGTGTAGTTTACTTTGGCTTTAAATATAGCCTCCAATCAGAAGCGATGGCATTTGCATTTCACATTTGGTAAACGTATTTTGCACGTTTGGATACAGTTTTGTTCTGTGGCTTTAAATTTTTGCCTTACTTCACGACTTTCAATGCAGAACAATTATAATTGTGAAGATTTTTTGCATTTTTAAATAGATTTATTGTATTACTTGTATTTTTAGGTTAGAAAGACATTTTCTAGGTTAAATTTATTACAATTAAAACACAAAACAGTTAAAATAGGTTATTCTTAGTAAAGGTTAAAAATTTTAATAAGTTAGCTATGAAAATGGCGGAGTTATAACCTCAAAATTGTTTAAAAACATGTAAAAAAAAATCATAATTTTAATATTTAAGTTGCAATTTCGTCTCAAATATTGATCATTTCTGACTTGAATTAAACATTTTAAAGAAAACAACCTAATAAAATAGGTCACTCTTTGCTTCGGTTTAAAATTTGGTTAGTATTACATTCAAAATGGCCGAGTTATAACCAAAAAATGACGTTGTCACACTTTTATCATTTTTTCAAAATATTTTTTGTACTTTAACCTCAAATATTTAATACATATGACATAAATAAACAAAGTTTAAGAAATATATTTATTAAATAACTAATCCTCTAGTTGTTTTTAAAATTTCATGAAGATACAATTCAAAATGGCGGAGTTATAACTACATAACCACACATAAGTATGAAAAACAATTTTACCAACTAATAAAGTTCAAATAAAATTTAAAATATCAGAAAAACAAAAACAAGACAAACCACAAACCATGACTTCCTCTAATTTAAATAATTATCACTAATATTGTAAATGTTTATAAGCAACAACCACAGAAATAACAATAAACATCCATAAAATCGGCTCGAAATAAAATATAAAAATAAAATAAAACTTGTAACATGAAATAAGAGGCGCGATTTCAGCGAGCATTTACCAAGTTTTAGTAAGTTGCTTGAGCGTGATCCTGATAAGAATAACGATTCGTTACCTTCTACCATTCGCACAGTTTCAGGCCGTGGCGGCCATTGCGGCGCCGTGCATATTATTCGCACGCTCGCACGCGATCGGTTGCGTCATCTGGAAGCTTCGACACGAAATTTTATGTTGCTCCGGGAGTCACCATGGACATTGTTCCCATTTTTACTCAACATACACAACAATATGTTAAACGTGTTCTCCCTGTTCTCGATGTTCTGGCCGTTACCAAGCGATAAAACTCACATTTCCTTCAATTTTCTTCATTTAATGCAAGTTCAAGTCAATAAATCCCAACTACCTCAACTGAAACATTAATATTTGTTTGATTTCTTTATAATTCCAACAAAAATTAATAAAAAAAATATTTAGGTTCAATTTGAGGTTAATTTTGTGGTTAAGTTGAGGTTATGTTAGATAAACCACAGATTAAAAACAGTTAAACTAAAATTAATGATTGCTTTGACCAGAAAAAACGTTTTGGGTAATTATTAAGATCATCAACCCTCTATTGTGACTTGAATATGTAAAAATATAAAAACCCTACAGGTTAATGATGTACGCAAATTGTTTTGCAGTATTCGTATGCGACGTTCCCATCAACTGATGGCGGTTCGTTGGGCTATTTTTGTTTAGCCGCGCCACCGCCGACGTCACACGTGGTACAACTCGAAACACAAAAGACGTCATAGTTTCGCACTATTACCATAGGGTTTAACCATGTGTTTCACCTTCTTCGCCAACCACCACTACTCATACTGTGATTAAGATTAACGGCTAGCCGTTCAAGCATTTTCGCTTTATTTCTTTTCTAGCACTGCGCGCTCCTCAACACAAAAACGGTAAGAAAAAGCAGAAAAGCATGGCATGTCTTGGCCTTATCAGCGCCGAGATGGCATGCTCCGATAAGATTATTATATACCCGCAGCCCAACCGATTCGTGCTTGCCCCAACAACCAACAACAACGCGCCAAACTACAAGAAATTCATGCGAATGTTTAAACATTATACGTTTGGATTTGTGATTTCAGAACAAAGAACGAAAGTAATTCAATAGCGGCGGTGCATAATTAGTATCGACATCGGCGTTATTATGTTTTAATCAACCAAAGCTTAAAAACACATCAGCACGTTGGCAAATTGCAGCTAATTACAGTTTTCTTTATTCATGTTATGCAGTTTTTCGTTTACCAACAAAAAATGCTTTTGTTTTATTCGGTGGCGTATTGATTTTCGTTTGTCTTCACATTAACGTGGCTTTTTGCTTGAACTCTTGAGCTTTACAACGCCAATTATTTAAAACGTCTAGCAATCAACAATTAATTACGTGCCGCGTGGCGGACACTTTAAAGTTCCGTGACTATCGGCCATCTTGTTTTGTATTTATAACACCCCAACTAGTTGCAGTATTAATTGCTTTGAATAAGCTCGGAGTTTATTGCCAGCCTGTGAGTAAGATTTGGTTCGAAATTACAAATTGCTGATATGTTTTTAAGGTTAGTTTAAGTTATTTTAGGTTATGTTAATTTTCCAACCGGAAATACCTTATGAGTTCTATGATTTCTCGTGGTGGTTATGAGTTCTACGAGCTTTAACCAGCTGAGCAAATGTGATCTTCATTTAGTCCAAGCGCCCTAGCGTGCTTGGCGCGATCAAGGTCGTTTTTAATCAGTCGTGCTTGGAAAAGGTCACCGTTCTGATATGCATTACCTAATGAATTATGGAAAATATCGATTCCGGCATACCGCACACCGGACTGCTTGGTGCTGGTCGTGCTTGGGTAACTTGTGCGCGGTCATTCCATCAAGCAGGACCAAGAAACATGACCAACCATTAGCAATTTGCACGTAACAATGTACGCAAACATTAAAACTGCGCAAATTTTTAACTTACGTGCACTACGGATAGTTTTAATCGATACACAAGTCGATTGGTGCTTGTTTTTTACAATTACAAGACACAAAACTTTAGTCCTTTAACTAAAGTTTAACCTTTAAATTTCTGGATTGTAGGTTATGTTAGTTTCTCAATAAAATTTTCGTTTGTCTAGATGCGGCGACAAACATTTACAAAGATTGAAAATTAGTGAAAACAGTAAAGTTTAGGTAGGTGTGGTGTTCGCGCCAGTGTTTCCGATTGTTTGCAATTCATGTGCTCATGTTGGAGAGTTTACTTTCGATTTAGTTTCGGCCAAAATACCGTGTCGCACACGAAGATTGCGTGCGCAAATTATACTTTTACGACCCGCTTCGGGAAAGTATTTGTAGTAGAGCTGGGAACTATAAAAATGGTTAATTTAGGATTATAAGCTTCTGATTGGCCTTCCCTTTTGCATGTTTTTCGAAATCACGTGACACGTGAAGCCAGAACAGGGCTAAACAATAAAAAAAACAATAAAACACTCATTTTTTTCGAAGTAATACAAGGTATAAGTTTCAAATTCAAATTGTTCTAATGATACTTTGGAAACTAAAAAAAACTAATAAATAAAAAATAAAAGTTTAGGTTAACAAGTTTCACATGGAAACACGCTATTCCCTTTATTTGCAATTTTTCTTAGTTTTCTTGTCATCTCATAGTGTTACACCTAATGGTTAAAACAGAGAAACTATTATTCAACATTGTGATTGGTTTAAAGCATTAAAAAGGAAGGGAGTGGGCCGACTTGAATAGAGACATGTTTTAAGTAACTTGCGTCGGCGCCGGCGTCTTATTGGACGTTGCTATTGACCACGCCCACTCATCTAGTAGGCCAGTAGTAGTTTCAGTAGGCGTGATCAAATACAAAATAACCTCAAATAATTTACAAAATTAGAGTTATTGTTGACTTATCTTAACAATTGAAGTCGAAAAAAAAACATTTAACATAGTAAATAATGTAAATATAACACTAAAAAACAATAATCTGTAATAACATACAACATAACCTAACATACAAGCCACACACCAATTAAAACCCAAGTGCGATTAGCAGGAAATCGTAACTCAGGAATGTTTCCGTCAACAAGTATACTTACCTCAACAATAGCACAAACATTACAATACACGGCGATTGTTTAGCTTTCTTTTGGTTTCCAATAACCAAGAGTGTGCTATTTTCCTCCATTGCCCTTTTGTCCTTTGGTCGCGCTGCTAAAACTGCACAGTTCGATGGCCACACTACAATACCCAGGAATCAAACACAAAACCAACGCAATACTATTCGTATTCTTCTATTTCTCATCGTAAAACACAAAACACACAAGAATTCAATAACTAGAAAACAAAACACGATAAAAAACAAAATAAAATACTATAGATATAGGTTATGTTAACCAACTACAATGTTGACTGGAAAAAACAAAACATATTCTGCCATTTTGTGGTTTATTGATTTTTTTTCGGTTTGTAATAATAAAAGCGTCAATTATTATGTTTTGCACTTCGCTGCGTTTATTATTTGCTCTGCAGTTTTATTATCGGCGGCTATTTTTGCCAGCCGCAGTGCGCAATTTGACATTTTCAATGAAATAGTAAATACGCGCATTTTACTACATGCAAAATGTTGTTTATACGTTTCTAATGTTTGCAGCGCATTCGCTTCAGCATAATTGTTAAGAGCGTTTCGTTTTTCGCTTGCCTCACTGGATTTTATTCGTTTTTATTTCCGCGTGTAACATTTCGCAACGCCAGCGACTCGAAACGCGTTTAATGCTTATTAATATTATTGAATACGCATTTGAAACAAAACAAAACATTGTAGATACATCAAACACCAAACACAAACCGCGGAGTGTACGTTGGAGTCGTTAGCAATGAGACAAAACGCGTAGGAAGCGATGATTACTCATTTAAGTCAATTCCAGTCACAAACTCTACAAACTGCGCACGTGCGAACAACTTTTGTCTGCTTACTCTGCTTGCTCTGCTCCACTCTGAGCTGAAAGTTCGACTTAAAACACTTAAACCAACTTAAACGTTCTCCCACCCTCGCTGAGCTTCGTATAACACAGTATAACATCTTCGGAAGTCAGCGGGGTCAGAGAGACGTTGATTTCAGGCTCAAATTTTGAGCGGCGTAGTGTGTAACCGGTCGCAACTTAAACCAGCGGCTAAGTATGTGACGCGTGCGCGTCTACAATCTAAAGTTACTTAAGTCTCTCATTACTGTAACTTAAGTTAATTATTACGTGTATCAAAATGCATCTGTTATTAAAAATTTTGTTAGTGTTTGTATTTCCTACCGTTGTGTTCTCTCAAGTTACCGGACTTGTAACTAATGAAATTAACAAAGAATCCAAGGATGTTTTCAATGAAAAGTTCTCAGAATCGCCGGCGGTTTTGTACGAAACTGGTGTTCGGGATTACCTAGAAAACAACTTCGATGGTTGCATTGAAAACCTAGAACTAGCCTTGGAGACTTACAATCATTATATTGGTAAACTAAGACGGTGTTACTTACAATGTCATGGGGAAGTTTCCTATGATGAACCACTACACAAAATCGACGTTGAAGATCTTCTACATTACGAACGAGCCATCAAAAACACACTGTGTCTTTTAAAATGTAAAAAACGGGACGGGATTTTAGATGATTGGAAACAAATCGATGCACAAGTTATGGATTTATTCGATAAACGTAAACCGTATGAATATTTACAAGCGTGCTATGCTCATGTAAGTTAAAATAACAAAACAAAATCACGTCAAACAAAACCAAAGCCACCTTGTTTTCATTTTATTAACTTCCACGAAATGCAAAACAAAACACAATCAACAACCTAGCAAACGCTATGTAAAACCAAAGCCTACTAGTTTTGTTTTCTTTCAAATGTTTCAGAACAAACAATTTCAACAAGCTGCAAACGCAGCTTTTACATATTTAGTGGTAAATCCTAACAACGCGGTGATGCTTGCAAGTTTAGAACATTACGCTCGACAACCAGGTGCGGATTCAAACGATGTGATTAATCGCGAAGCAAAAGATTTTGTTTATCTCTATGTGCACGGGACCAGAGCTTACGAAGAGAAACATTGGGAAGTTGTAGTGCAAAACATGGAAGCTTCCTTGGAATCGTTTCTACAAGAAGAAGAAGAATGTAGAGCGCAATGTGAAGGACCGTTTGAACAAGCTCCCAACGATTTTATTCCTAGTATAGCAAGTAATACAAACATAACTTTTATCAGTTTGTTATCAGGTTTGTGTTTTATTAATTTCCATACTTTGATTGTGTTTCAGATCATTTCACACATGTTCTACTCTGTAAACGGAAGTGCAACGATAAATTGAGTACGTTAAATGGGGAAAAACACGACGATTTATTACCGAGCCATTATCATTATCTACAATTTGCTTATTTTAAAAGTAAGGTTATTTTTTAAGGTTCTTGCGATGTAGTACTTTTAATGTTTATATTTATGATTTTAAGGTGGAAAATTGAAAGAAGCGTGCCGTGCAGTTGCAAGTTATTTACTCTTTTACCCCGGTGACAAAACTATGATGCATAATATCGAATATTACAGCACATTACCAAAAGTTGAAAAAGAATACTTCCATCCACGTCCCGAAGCGTTGAAATACATCCATCGACATACCTACGAATCGAAAATTATGGATTACATTACGAATGTGTTTGCTGTTGAAGTTGAGAGCATTTACGAAACGAAAACCAAAGAAAATAGCCAAGATATTGATGTAGATGGCGCTGACGCAGCCAAAAATCAAGAAAAACAAAATAAATACAATAAAATGGTTCAGGAGGTAGGCACTTATGTTATTTTATTCTAAGGGTTTGAATTTTTGAATCAGCATGTTAATTTTGGTTTTGTTACTCACAATAATTACATAATGGTGTGACTAACACGTTAATTTTTCTAGGTTACCATCGGTTCTTCACAGGATTCGATGTGAAGTAAAAATTTAATTAAATAAAAGCAGCGACGGTTGTTGTAACTAATATATGGATTAAATGTGGATTATCTTCGCGTTATTCAATGTGCTTAATGTAAATAATACTCAATAATAATTAATTAATAAAACAATAATTACTGAAAGTGAAAGACAATCAAATTTTATGTTAGGTAATCAAAATTATTTTGTAGTTACCAATGTTGGAACCTTTAAAGATTCCAAATCCACCTAAACGTTTTTCGGTACTAAACTTTATAAAACCCAAGGAATGTTTGAGTTTGATACAAATTGCTAATAACTTTGCGGTGCCAGGAGATGGTTATCAAGTTGGGGGTGGATCACCACACACTGAACATGAGAATTATGATGGTTTGTCGTTGAAACGCGCTGCTAGTCTTTGGAGGCGGAAGAAGATGGATTTTGATTTGATGAGTTTGTTGTTGAACATAACCGCGAATGTTAAAAACGAATTGGTACAACGATTTGAGGTTAAGAAACGTCTACATTTTGCTTATACACATTTAGTGTGTCGGAGTGCTAAGTTTGGTAAGTTTTATGGTGTTTTTTTTTGAGGAGTTGTATTGAATGGTAAATATTTCAGGAGCTGCAGCTGTTAATAGGACTGATTTCAGTCACCCTGTACATGCGGATAATTGTAATGTGCAGATAAATGGCACGTGTCCGAAAACCTGGCCTGCATTTACATGGCGGGATTACACCGCCATTTTGTATTTGAACGATGACTTCCAAGGCGGCGAATTCTTTTTCGCTAGGGATTATTTCGGTACTGAAGTTGAACAATTATTCAAACCTGTTTGTGGTCGTTTGGTTGGGTTTACATCTGGAAATGAAAACTTGCATGGTGTGCGTGCAATCAAGGAGGGGAGACGGTGTGCTTTGGCGATTTGGTTTACGTTTGATCAGAATTATGCGGAAAATGAGAGGAAGTTTTTGTATAATTTGTTAATACCGAATAAATAAATCTTACTAATGTTTTGTAGTTTTTTTTATAAGATTCCCATTGCTTGGTTTTTTGAAATTTCGTTCGGATTTGATGCGATTCGAATTGAAACTGACTGGTTGCGCGTGTGGTGTGATCTAAACTTAAACCTGGAGCACGCAATCGTCGCGATTTTGTTCGGTACCTGTGCGGAGACACATGTGGGCTGCGGTTGCGGCCGCCCCCCGAAAAGTAGGGAACCGCCGCGAAACATATGTGCACAAGGTCGGGTACAGTGTGCGGCATCTTGGGTGAGGTGCTCAATCTGGGTCTAGTGTCTCTCCGCCGGCAGTAACGAGTCTCCGAGCCGAGTGTTCATGTGAGACGCGTGAGCCGCGAGGTGTTTGTATAGCGTGCCGCCGCCGCAGCCGCCGCTATGGAGACCAAACGAGCGTGGAGGTTCTCGACGTGCCTCTTGTTGGGATTACTTCTTCTCGCCACTACCTTGCAGAGTAAGAAGATGTGAACATATTTTTAAAACAGACATTGTGTAACGCCGGGTTGGAACTCAAAACTCTCAATTTGGGGGATTTTAAAGAAATTATATAAGTTTTGGTTTGTTGGGATTCGTAGAACATTAAAATATTTTCAGTTGTTTACGTTGTGGTTTTGGTTAGTTTGGAATAGTTTTGAGTCGGTTTGGTAATGGTGGAGATGTAACTTTGCGCGTATTTGGTCATTTGGTCGTCTCGTCGATGATGTTGCATCCACATTCATGCTCGCATTTCGTCCGCGTACGCAAGCTGTGAGGTTTTGTAATTTTTAAAAATGTAAAATCTAATTTAGGACTATCGCGCGCACACACAACGCGGCGCGCTGTGTGACGACACGACATCGGCCTTTTGCCAGCTTTCACGATGCCGATTCCCTAGACTGCGATTTAAATATAGCCCATTTGCGACCGAATGCGTAGATTACAAGATATTCGGCACGTATCCTTGCGCGTGCTGTTTGCATTATCAAACCACATCACTCGAATTACCAAAACGGCGCGCGCGCATTGTGGCAGATATAAAAGGCGCCGATTGATGCAGGTGACGCCGCGATGCCGGTGACGCACGACCTGCTGTTGCATTTGCAGTAAAAATGTTATGATCCAATTTTGTTGGATGTAATTTTTGATGAAAACTGTTCAGGATTCATGTTATATTTCATTATTTCTTATCATTTGTGAGGTTATGTTTCGTAATTTTGTATTTTCTGATATTATATCAAGATGTGCAAGGAGAGGAAGAGCCCGAAGCCCCCTCGCAGTGCAAGCCCTTTATTGAGAAAGCCTTGAAGGAGCAACATAAAGATGAGGTGCCGACCGATCAAGAGGGCGCGATAGCAGCCGACGACTCCGAGCATGATTTAAGTGCCGGAGAACACGAGCTCGATACAGGCGACACTGCCAATATTGAAAGCACTGAAACTCAACAGGTAATTCTTCTTTATTA
>JARJDS010023320.1:0-12466 GCA_030264155.1 Atheta pasadenae | reverse complement strand
TTTTTTTTGTATCTATCTCCTAGCATTCTTGATTTGCTGTGATTTACGTTAATTAATTTACCTACTAGTGTTATATTTAATTTGGTGTAAGAATTATAAGTTATACTTAGTAAAAATGTAAGGTATTCATAGTTTCAATATATCGCAGGGCATACAATTTTAATTTTATAACAAAAACAGAACCAGTGGTGGCCTCTACGTCAATGTACGTTTCGTTTACCGTGAGCTCCACCAGAGGCCTTCGCGCCATCGATTTCTTTAAAGCTCTCCGATTGGCGGGTACTATGTACGCATGCATTCCATTGGTGAGATTAAACTTGCCGGCAGTTAAGAAAAGTCGTCGGACTATTTCTAAGAGTACCGGCCTGCCAAAGCGTTGTTGGAGTGGTCGCACCGCCATTGTATAAGGCGCTTTTTACAAATTGACTGTTTTAAGTATTCCCGTGTCGTCTAGATATTGTTCGCCGTAATTCAACATTAATTTCTTTGATTTGGACTATTACAAACACTACATAAATGATTTAACTGTATAAACTACATTGCACAAGTTGTCACAATGTCAGACATCAAGGTAAGCTAACCCCACAAAATGTCAGTGGCTTGTAAACGCGTAGTAATTTGTCAAGTCCGAATTGATTTTTTGCAATAAGTACGAAAAGTCTTCGACCGATTTCTTTTAGTTAAGCTTTTTTCAAATGTTATCATTTCTTCTTGTGATTAAAACGTATTAAAACATTGCTTTTGATATTTATTTGTGTGTGAATGAATTACGCGCCAAATTATTTTTCCGTTAAAAATGCTTCGTAAAAAACTATGTTTCACGCATTTATTACGCCATGTTAAAGCGTAAAGTGTTTGTATTAAAAGTAATAACAACTTGTCGTCAATTTTTTAAAGTCTCTGATAATTTAATTAACTTATTTGTCCTCTTTCAGAATATGTTTAAGAAATTGGAGAAATCCAGTAGTGGATCCAGTTCCAATGGCACAATGTCTATTGAACAGACTTATCAGAAGAAGTCTCAACTTGAGCATATTCTTTTACGTCCAGATACATACATTGGATCAGTGCAGCAGCTTACTGAACAAATGTGGATTTATGACACTGAATCAAAGAGTATGGTACAAAAACAAATCACTTATGTCCCTGGTTTGTATAAAATTTTTGATGAAATCCTTGTCAATGCTGCTGATAACAAACAAAGGGATCCAACTATGGATTGCATCAAAATAGACATTGACCCAGAGCAAAACACAATCTCTGTGTGGAACAATGGCAAAGGTATTCCAGTTGCCATGCACAAAGATGAAAAGATGTATGTCCCTACAATGATTTTTGGTCATCTTCTAACTTCATCAAACTACAATGATGAAGAGGCAAAAGTTACAGGTGGTCGAAATGGTTATGGTGCTAAACTCTGCAACATCTTCAGTGAGAAGTTCATTGTTGAAACATCCTGCAAAGATTTTAAGAAGAAATTTAAACAAACATGGACAAAGAATATGGGATCAACTAGTGAACCTCAAATATTAGTTAGCAATCTTCCGGATTTTACAAAGATTACGTTTTGTCCTGATTTAGCAAAGTTCCACATGGAACATCTTGACAGCGACATTGTGGGTTTAATGACACGTCGTGCTTATGATATTGCCGCATCTACACGAGGTGTTAAAGTATTCCTTAATGGTGAACGTTTAGCTGTTAAAAATTTTAAGGATTATATCGATTTGTACACGAAAGCAGCATCCACTGGTGATGAATCCATTAAAATTGTTTATGAAAATGTCAGCGACCGCTGGGAGGTTGCATTCTGTTTATCCAACAATGGGTTCCAGCAGGTATCATTTGTGAACAGCATTGCTACAACTAAAGGTGGTCGCCATGTTGATTACATTGCTGATATGATTGTGAAGCAAACCCAAGAAGTTTTAAAGAAGAAAAACAAAGGTGGTGTTGCAATCAAACCACATCAAATCAAAAATCACATGTGGGTTTTCATCAATTGTTTGATCGTGAATCCAACGTTTGATTCCCAGACAAAAGAGAACATGACATCACTTGCGAAAAATTTTGGTTCAAAAGCTACTTTAAGTGAGAAGTTTATTGGTGGTGTGGTGAAAAGTGGTTTGGTTGAGTCAGTATTATCCTGGGCTAAGTTTAAAGCTCAAACTGAGTTGAGCAAAACTAGCGGTAAGAAACAGTCTAGAATTAAGAATGTCCCCAAGTTAGAAGATGCCAACGAAGCTGGTGGTAAGAACGGTTACAAATGCACGTTGATTTTAACTGAGGGAGACTCAGCTAAGTCTTTAGCTGTGTCTGGTTTGGGTGTTATTGGTCGTGATCACTATGGCGTGTTTCCATTGCGTGGTAAACTTTTAAACGTACGCGAAGCAACGCACAAGCAGATTTTGGAGAATGCGGAAATTAATAATTTGGTAAAGATCTTGGGATTACAATATAAAAAGAAGTATACCACGCAGGAAGATATAAAGGGTTTGCGATATGGTAAAGTTATGATTATGACAGATCAGGATCAGGATGGGTCGCATATTAAAGGGTTGTTAATTAACTTTATTCATTACAATTGGCCAGAGTTGTTACGCCTCAACTTTTTGGAGCAGTTCATCACTCCGATTGTTAAAGCCACCAAACGCAACGAGGAGTTGTCGTTTTATTCGTTACCGGAGTTTGAAGAATGGAAGAGCAACACTGCAAATTACAAAACTTATTCCGTCAAATACTACAAAGGTTTTTATTTTTTTATTACTTAACTGATTTGAAATGTTTATATTGATTAGTCTAAGATGACTGTACGAATTTTTTGAGGTTATGATAATGGTTATGTGTTACTTGATACATTATATTTCATTTTTTTGATCTATTCCAGGTTTGGGTACCTCCACATCAAAGGAGGCTAAAGAATACTTCACCAACATGGAACGTCACAGAATAACCTTCACCTATGGAGGCCAAAGTGATGACGATCATATTCTTCTCGCATTCAGCAAGAAACACGTTGAACACCGGAAAGAATGGTTGACCAATTTCATGGTTGAAAATCGCCGCTTGAGAGAACTTGGTCTTCCCGAAAAATACCTTTACACTAAAACCACCAAAACTGTCACTTTCACTGACTTCATTAACCTTGAACTAATTCTTTTCTCAAATGCGGATAACGTTCGTTCTATTCCCAGTGTCGTGGATGGATTCAAACCTGGTCAACGTAAAGTTTTATACACTTGCATTAAGCGTAACGACAAAAAAGAAGTTAAAGTCGCTCAGCTGGCTGGTTCAGTTGCGGAAAAATCTGCTTACCATCACGGTGAAGCTTCCCTTTGTATGACTATCGTTAATTTAGCTCAGAATTTTGTGGGGTCAAATAATATTAACGTACTGGAACCTCGCGGTCAGTTTGGCACGCGTCTATCAGGGGGAAAGGACAGCGCCAGTCCCAGGTACATTTTCACAAAGATGTCACCACTTACGCGTTTGATTTTCCATCCTAACGATGACCCGCTTTATAAATATGAGTATGATGATAATGTTAAAATTGAACCGCAGTGGTATTGTCCGATTATTCCGATGGTGCTGGTTAACGGTGCTGATGGTATTGGTACGGGGTGGATGACGAAGATTCCGAATTACAATCCGCGGGATTTGGTCGCGGCAGTAAGAGCTCTTATGAATAATGAGTCACCACCAACATTGCATCCTTGGTATAAGAATTTTACTGGTACTGTTGAGAGTGCTGATAATCAGCGGTATGTTACTAGTGGCGAGATTGCCATTACTCGTGGTCATACTGTGGAAATCACTGAGTTACCGGTTGGTTGTTGGACGCAAACGTACAAGGAAAATGTGTTGGAACCTTTGTTGAATGGTTCCGACAAGGTAAAACCAGTCATTTCGGAATATAGGGAGTACAACACGGACACAACGGTGAAGTTTGTGGTTTCAATTTTGCCTGGGGAGTTTTCAAATGTTGAGAAGGAAGGTTTTCATAAAGTGTTTAAACTACAGAACTCGTTTTCGCTGTCGTCGATGTGTGTCTTCGATGAAATGAATTGTTTGCGTAAAATGGACAATGTCATGGACATCATGACGGACTTTTACGCCTTGCGTTTGAAGATGTACACCAAAAGGAAGGAATATCTTGAAGGTATGTTAGGGTCTGAGGCTAATAAACTGTCAAATCAGGCGCGTTTTATTATGGAGAAATGTGATGGTACGCTTGTGGTTGAAAACAAAAAACGTAAAGTTATCATCGAGGAGCTTATTCGAAATGGATTTAAAGCGGATCCTGTTTTGATGTGGAAAGAAGCACAGAAGCAGGACGATGAAGAAGAAGAGGATGAAGTTGAAGAGGGAGGTGAAGAAGGTAGTTCACAAGGTGCATCAACAAAGTCATCTGCAGAACTAACTGAAAATAAAAAGTTTGATTATCTGCTTGGTATGTCCATTTGGATGTTGACTGATGAGCGCAAGCGCGAGTTACTTCGCCAGCGTGATGAAAAGATCCACTTGTTGAAAACGTTGCAAGCAAAGTCGAATACAGATCTATGGCGTGAAGATTTGGACGTTTTTATGGAGAAACTGGATCAGGTAGAGGAAGCCGAACGTCGTGAAGAAGCTGCCGGTGTTAAGGTGAAGGGCAACACTAAGGGATTGGCCGGCAAGAAGAGGAACAGTCATTTGGAGACGAAGCCATCGACAGGTGGTCATCGCGTTGTACCGATGATTACAGACGAAATGAAAAAGAAGTTTACTACCGCGGCTGCGAAGACGAAATTAAAGAAGGTTAAGGGAAGTCCAGCAGACACCAGTACGATTACTGAAGAAGGTGATGAGTTTGATAATATGGCAAAGCCTGTTCAGGTTAAGAAAGTTGCCGCTGAGAAGAAACCACGTACAAAGAAGGAGACAGCTAAGGATGGCCTCAAACAGACTAAATTAAGCTTTGAAAAGAAAGGTATGACTAAATTGTTTAATTACGTCGGAAGAAAATAATTCTATATATTTTTTTGTTTGTTTTTATAGCGAACGGGAAAAAGAAGAAGGGTGAATTTTCAGATGAATCAGCAGGCTCTTCTGGAAGTGAGGAAGACGACATCGATGATTTAGCACCTCCTCCACCTAGAGAGAAACCGCAGCGCGCTAAAGCGAAGAAAGTGTACAAAATTGATTCAGATGATGACAGTGGTGCTAATGACGAACAGTTTTCGGATAAGGACATGTTTTCTTCCCCTGATCCTCCACCTAAAGCGACAGCTAAACCTGCAGTTGTCTCGATACCAGACAGTGACGATGAAGCTGATAAATCAGTGCCGGTCCAAGCAAATGAAAGCAGCGAAGACATGTTTGACAAAATGGTTGGCAAATCTCCCACACCCGTCAAAAAACCACCTGTGCAAAAACGCAAACTGATGGTGTTGTCATCCGATGATGAAACTATTAAAAAACCGGCGGCGAAAGCAAAGAAGACGACACCGGCCGCCAAGCGAGGACCCGCGAAGAAAAAGAAACTAAGAGTGGACAGTAGTGGCAGTGATTTTGATGACAAGAAATCTGATGACGATTTTGTCCCCAAGTCATCTCCTCGAATGGCGGCGCGAGGAGCGACCAAATCCAAATATAAATTCAGTGACTCTGAAGATGAAGACTTTTAAATTTTAAGATTTTAAACGCGAATTGGTAATTTATATTAACCTATTTTTTTAATTTAATCAATGACATGTGTAGGAGAAGAAGGTTAGATCTTTGTAGTTAATTTCTAAGAAATACGAATAAGAAGTAAACACATACATTCACATAATATTCATCAAAACTTAATGTTCATGTGTATTCAAACATAATGTTAACACGTTCATTTTGTATATTGTTGGTATTTAACATTTCATATAATTACTACTTAATATAAAAATAATTACATTCTGGTTTTTTGTTGATTCATTTATCATTAATTATCCTTTTCACTTCTCGATAATTTTCATGTTTTAAGCCACTTACTTAAGGCACAGTAAACAATGTCACAATGTGAGATTTCAAGCTTAGTTAGTATATATCCTTTTTTTAAATAAAATTTTCATAATGTTTCTAGCAGATCTTTAAAATGCGTTAAAAATTAATTACAGTCGAACTGTTTTTATTTTTCGAACAAGTAGCACGAATCTCATAATTTAATCAAAAATATAATCAAACTTTTTTTTGGTATTTGTTAAATTTACAAAAACTAGGGCACATATCATATTTTATTTGTTAATATTGGATGTTATTCAATATTATTCTTGAACTTTTGTAGGTTAGGTTCGTCAACCGTGCACGCCTAGTTTAATATTTACAACATAACCTAACTTTTTATTTCTTACAAACGCAGTTATAATACCTCTCTACCAGCCTTACCACAGCAATAAATCATTTTTACTCTGAAATCATACTGAATGGTAACCACAAAGCTCAACTGTAATTAATTTTATCTTTTCTGGTTTTGTTTTTGTTTCATGTAAATATCAATGAATATTTTTGAGATTATAACATTTAAAATTACAATATATAAGTAAATATGACTTAAATAATACTCTAGTCAGAAAATTGGTAAAACAAATCTAATAATTCTTAATTTGAACGATACAAAATCAATCAAATTGGTATCATTTTGAAAGAATTTTTCTCGATCTTCCGCTTCGTCTCTTACCCACATTATCATTATCTTCAACAACAACCTCTTCTTTAACTTTACGTTTCTTACCTTTTACCTCTTTCTTCATAGTGACAAGCTTTTTGTCTTCAATCCCCACATATTCAAACTCTTCAGTTTCTTCATCTTCATCGAAATCGTACGCATCACCATTCTTATTTTTATTCTCAGTCTTAGTCTTAGTTTCATGATGCTTCTTCGAATGCTCCAACAATTGAGAATTCCTCGCAAAACTCATTTTACACTCCTTGCACTCAAAAGGCTTCTTAATCGAATGCGTCAACATATGTCGCCGCAAAACATCATTACGTCCAAAAATCATTTTACACAAATCACATTCAAACTGTTTTTCTTTCGTATGAATGATCATGTGTTTAGTCAAATTATGCGCTTGTTGAAAACGATTTCCACACACAGAACAAGCATACGGCTTTTCCCCAGTGTGGACACGAATATGCCGTTGTAAATCGCAAGGTTTTCTAAATGCGCGGTCACAAATTTTGCAATTGTATCTTTTTTCTTTACTTTTAACTGGAGCTGGTTTAACCAATTCATGTACAGATTTATGTGCTTTGTATGCTTTAAACAAATCGAA
Source organism: Atheta pasadenae (assembly GCA_030264155.1). Taxonomy (NCBI): domain Eukaryota; kingdom Metazoa; phylum Arthropoda; class Insecta; order Coleoptera; family Staphylinidae; genus Atheta; species Atheta pasadenae. The sequence continues at coordinate 5,177 of JARJDS010023320.1, read as the reverse complement.
GCCTTGCTCACAGATCAGGCAAGTATAGGGAGCTTTACCATTGTGTCGTCTTACATGAGCAGTGAGTGTATCTAAACTAATAAAACTCAATGGACACATTGTACATGTGTAAGGCTTTTGTCCATTATGAGCTTCATCCTTATGTGCTTGTAAATCGGCACGCGTTTTGAATAAAATTGTACAAAACTTACAGTAATAAACTAATGGAATGCTGTGGTCCTCCGCACAGTGTTTCTTCAATGATGTTTGTGTCTTAAAATATTCCTTACATTCCTGACACTGGAGTGCAAACTGTTTATCTTTGATTGGTGAATTATCAGTCTCATTGTTGTTATAAACATCTTCAGAAATAGCAACTAAGCCTAAAGCTTGTAGAACAGCTTCTTTTGGATGTAAAAGTACAGTTTTTGATGGTGAAGATTGTGGGTCTTGTATTACAGTCATTTCTGGTTCAGGTTCATCCAAGTCTATAGTTTCAGGTAGTTCTGGTAAGTCCACTTTAATGGGATGTGTATTTTTTCGTTTTGAACGCATGTTTTGCTTAACCGATGGAATGGCACTATTTGCGGTCATTCTGGAAATGTTAGCATTTTAACGCATTGCTAGTATGGTAACAACATGGTGGAGGAGTTGGGAATATGGTGGAGGAGCGGAGCTATTAATACGCTGACACGGTAAGCGTATAAGCGTAAAGTAAAATTGTACCTACTCAGCGATTTACTTAAATCCTTTGGTTAATATGCGCAACTGGTAAAAATCTAGCGGGCACTTGTTGATTTCTATTGTTGGGTTTGGTGTACTAGTTTCAGAGGGTATGATGTACTATCAGTTGACCGGAACATAAAAACGATAAAATGGATAAACACAGCAATAGCAAATGCTGCGCAGCCTGCGCGCTTGCACCAAACTGCACCAAACAACAGATTGCAAAGCCTGCAACGCGCGCGTTTGTGATGTTGTTATGGTTGCATTGGGTTGCATGTTACGCCTCCAAGCACACAACCCAAACTACTCAAAAATAACAAAATAAAAAACGTTAAATTATTAAATTAATCTACCTTAAAACTCTGCTTATAACCATTAAACAAATAAAACTATTTAATTTGAACATACTATCACATACATTTTTTTGTGTAGAGCAATTATTTTGTGGTTAAAACAATATATTGTGAAATTAAATTGTGATGGTAAAATATTTAAAAACTTTACACTGTTGCCAATGTTACTTGCAAAATTCTAACAGCGTTGCCATTTTTAGCAAATATGTTCAAACGAAACTGAACGAAACAAAAGATGTCTTACGTTAGCGTAAAAGTGAAATAAACGATTAACTTTGACCTTGGAACAGAAATGAATCAGTCAAAATCGGACATTGGTAAGGTTACGTTTTACGAGTCGTACTTCCTCGCCTCGCTTGCCTTGAATTCCTTGATTCACCTAGTAACGGGCGCAGTGAACGTATCGTGCAGTATTGTGCGTGTGGCTTGTGATCTTGTGATTGATCGCAAATATATTAAGTAATTAGTTTTATATTACTGTAGTGTTTGTTTGGTTTCAATTAGTTATTTTGTCCATTACACTATGTCCACGATGTGTGAGTTTTATACATTTTTATTTAATATTTTTAACATAATTTTCACGCGGTTGAATATTGCACAATATATCAACTGCTAATGATAGGTTTACATAATTTTTTTTCGTGACCAATTGTAACCAACTATAATGAATGCGTTAATCAATTGTTTCATTTTGAAATTATTACAGTGCAATTTTCTGTAATGCAAGTTTGTTGTTGGAATTGGACATTGAAACTTTGACCCAATTCCTATTTATGAACCAGAAAATTTGCACATGTCTGATTTTTATTAAATTTGTTGTTTGTTTTTCACAGCAAACATGAGCGATCGACAAATTTTCGACTACAAGGACGAATCGCATGCTGAGCGATTGGCTAGAAAATCGGAGGAGCAACCATTTTTCCCTATTGGTAATTCTTTAATTTTTAAACACATTTGCCACAATTTTTATATGATAATAATCTGTTTAAAAACTTCTAATTTATAATGTTATTCTGTAGCAATCACTGGTTGTGCAGCTGCTGTAGCTTATGGTGCATATAAATTCAAAAGCAGAGGCAAGATGAGTCCCAGTGTTTTCCTAATGCAGCTTCGTGTTGGAGCTCAAGGAGTTGCAGTTGGTGCTCTTACACTAGGTTTAGTTTATAGCATCATTAACGAACGTTTCTTAAAAAAGAAATAAGCTCTTTTTTCTTTGAATTCAGAAACTTATAAATGAAAATAGCTAATTTTATTAGGACACTAATCCACTAGACTATTACCTGGTAGGTCATGATAACCATCTGATATTAATTATACTTGTAATGTTGATGCACACTCAAGCAACATATATTTATTTGTGATATTGTTTGTTATGCTTTTATTTATTGTTATCACTCATTATTTTACACACGATTAAGGTTATGAACAGGAAAGAATTATTAGAAAATGACTCAGGAAGAGAAAATATTAAGATTGTTAACTATGGAAATATATATATTGTACCTGAGCATATATAATAATGAGGGTATAAGTATAAGGTATACTATTATAAACAAAAGTGACAAAGATAACATTGCAATGGCAGAGATTTAATTGTAACTTATTTTTATAAACAAAATGTGTCCACCCATATTTTTTTTTTTTTTAAATGGATAACATCCTAACCTAATAATCATAGTTTACATTTTATGTTTAGATTGAAATGACAGCTTACAGCTCCAAAATGTTAGTAATACAAAACAAAAAAATAATTCAAATTAAATAAAGGTAAAATTCTGATGTTTACTAACATAATATAATTCAAGTCTTCCGAGCCGAATACGCATGGTTATTGTCTTGCAAGAAAGCATTTGCAATGCACAACGCCCTGTTGTTGTACTCACAAGCCACCAAATAATTTTGCAATATCTCCAATTCGTGTCTTTTAAAAACACTATTAACATCCTTTTCATTTTCCAGCCTAAATAACCCGATTTTCAGTGAAGACATAATTCTTGGACATGTATTCCATAAAGATGCAATTCCCGGAATATTTGGCGGTCTAGCTAAAGTTACTAACCATTCGTAATTAATATCCTTCATAAGCACCGGTGAAAACAAAAACATAGCGGCCGTTTTAAGTCGCCTCATTTCAGTGACACTCAATCGGCTCGACATGATTGTCATGTAATGCATAACCGTATCAAGATGTGTTTGACCATCTAACAATTTATATTTAGAAAATAACAAACCATGCAATTGTATAATATACGAAGATTTGTGCTTATTTTCTTGTTGAATCTGTCTATACAGCTGTTTACAGTTAACAGTATAATAATCAAGTTTGGCTCTTGCCAAATTATCCGCTAAGAAGTCAATTATTTTATTCGGAACAATAGGAAAACCTAATTGTAGAATCGAAAAATAATGATCGATACTACGCTTCACGTCGTCTCGTTGGCTCTCACTACAAAACAAACGAAGTCTACTCTCAGGTTTTCTAATCTCCATTAAACACATATTATTCAATTCATCCAGAAAGTCTTGTCCATCCAGCGTGTTCAATAAGTGATTGAAATTTTCGGTCGTGAACTCAATATGATGACATTCTTGCGCTGTATTGATGTCAGCATCAGATGGATCTCCAAAACTATACAAATCTAATGCATCTTTTTCGGTTACAGTTATAGATTTACAATCAACCGACGTAGATGCTTCCAATGAAAATGTGTCCATAACCGAGGACTTGTTTCTTTTAGGCGGTTCAATACCACATAAACGATGCAAATAAAACTGTATTCCCTTATTACGCGTAAATGATTTAAGAAATTTCTGTGTATTAAAATAAGTTATACTTTTAACTATTATTTTCTTCAAATATTCTTCACGATATCGTTTTAATGTTTCAATTTGCCCATTTTGCTGTTTTGCTATGAGGCAATTCAAAAGTTTAAATTGCCCTGTTTCGCAAAGATGTTCTACCACTACTTTTGTGGTCTCACAGGTGTAATCTACCAATTTTAGAAGCTCATCTATTTTTATTAAAAGTTCACCAGTTCCCATATTGCCTCTTTTACGAAGACTACCTGTTTCTTTTAAAAACATTTTAATATTTATTTTCTTGCCTTGTAATGATACTTGCCCTTCTTCAAGTTTACAATTAATTGAATGTTTCTCACATAATTTATGCACATACGGATGAATTAATAAATTATGGTAACCTTCTTTTCTTAGTTTTATAACTTTACAACCTTCTAAGTCCAATTTTCTTTGAGCTTCATCTTTCAATAGTTTTTCCTCATAAAGCTTGTGCATTAATCTCCTCTCAGATACTAACATAGCTAATGTAGAACCTCCTTTAAATTCTACATTGTCATTGTTATTATATCTTGTAAAAACATTTCTAACTGTCTTCAAAGATCTGAGGATTTTCATATTTTGTTTTAAAAAATTCGATTCAGCAGTTGTAAGTTTCAGAACATGTTCACCTAAATTAGGGTTTACATTTAACAAATTAATTTCTTCTACAATTTGTTTAACATCAGAAGCCAAACCCTTAATTTGAACCTCAGTATTTTCTGAATTTGTTACAAACATATAGGTTATTTTGTTCCATTCCATATAATAATCTAAATACTCTATACCCAGATTTGTCTTAAGTGATTTTAAGGCTGATTTTGTTAAAGTACAGTTAACAGATGTAGAACCATCTGGGTCTTTTGTATTTTTTTCATTTTTATCAATTCTTTTTGGTTGATCGTTAACTGAAGATGACTCTGACAATTCACAGGCAGATCTCTTTCGTTTCCTATTACTACTCATAGTTGTAATTATTTAAACTCTTTTGAGTAATGTGTAAAGATATTAATTATATTAATCTAAAACAAACGATTATGGATAATTTTTGTTTGCAAAATATAACTTACAATTTACTTGTATATTGTTAAACAAAAAACCGAAAGTCGACTAAAACGTAAAGATGCCTCCCTTAATACAGAACAATATTAATTAAAGTTGTTATATTTTGTTTACTTCTTCTTGTAATTATTTGGGCACAATGAAATAAACGAAAATCATGTTGAACCATGTTGAACGATGTTGAACACACAATAATGACTGTCGAGTCGGCAACCCAAATAA
>JARJDS010023237.1:0-14416 GCA_030264155.1 Atheta pasadenae | reverse complement strand
TTGTTATATTTTCCACATTAAAGCAGAACACAACAGCAACAACAACCCTGTAGATAAACGTTTAGACATAATATATATAGTGTAACATTCTAGGAATTTTAAGAATAACATTAGCAGATGTGTTAATGAGGAACATATACTGTTAACTTCCAGAACCAACAATTTTTGTGACCAAAGTATTGATTAAGCAAGAAAAATTTTTGCTTTGAAGAAATTATAGAATAAAATATTTTCACAACGCTGCTCTCCGTTATACTTTTTAAACAATGAATATGTATTTATTTATCGCAGTTCGTGCATTTATTTTTAATTGATACATAAAAACAGTTCGTGAAACAGTTGGTGAAAAATGTATTTCTTGTAACATTATAACAATACAAATGTAAAATAAATAAATTCATAGTAATCAAATAACTTAACCATTTGCATGAAAATAAATACAAAATTGTGTTAAATCGTGTTAAATTTTGGATTGAGACATTATTCAAAATTTAATTTTCTAGGCGTCATAAACAAAAGCAAATCATCGTCAGTAATCTTCGCTCGTCGTTCTTGATGACTTTGAACAATTGGCGTCAGCGTATCGATCAACATTTTCTTCAATTCACCAGTTAACAATTCGCCACTCGTATAATTCTTCCTAATTTCTTCAAGTTTTTCATCATCTTCCAAGAAGAACTTCAAGTATTGATACGAAATATCCACATTGCAATCACCACCCAATTTTCGATGTTCTTCAACAGTGGTTTGCCCACCTGAAAACGCGTGTTTGTTTACTTTATTTTTCAATTGTTTCGCAGTATCGGTTAAGTAAATCGTTGACGTAGGGTCTGACGCAGACATTTTAGTTTTAGCGCCTTGCAACGCGGGGAAAAACGTTGAGTGAAGCAATGCTGGTTTCTGGAATCCCAATCGTGGCGCAACATCGCGCGTCATTCGAAAATATGGGTCTTGATCAATTGCGCACGGAATTAAACATGGAAGTTTTTTGCCGTTGAAAATTGATGGAAAACTGGTCGATAAACAAGGCGTTGCTTGTACTGCAGGGAATGCAATTTTTCCTATTGGGTCACTATCACCAAAACCAAAAATTCCTTTCACCTGATTGAAAGTTACACATTTTTGAATCCTGATCATGTTGCGATAGAATTCAGGACATTGGCTGAGAAGAAGAAAAATTTATTTTCAGATTTTACTAAAGTTACAAGTACTCTTACCCAATATAAGTCAAATCTGAAAAAATAAAAGTCTTCTGAACATCAAACCCAATTGCAATAATATCTTTTGCATTTTCATGAGCCATCTTCAAAGCATCTTCAACTTTCAAATCTTTCCACAAAGTTTTCTCATCATCAGTCAACTGAATAACAAGTGGAACATCAAATACATCCTGCAACCATTTGCAAAAAAGGAATGGGATTAAGTGGCCAACATGCATTGAAGAACTTGATGGCCCTCTCCCAGTATACAAATAAAAAGGCTTTTTAGCTTCATATTGATTTAAAATTGAATGCATATCCCTATGAGAAAAAAATAATCCTCTCTTCAAAAAATGATGTGCAGGCTTTCCAGTCACCTTTTCAAATCTATCTATTAGTTCTCGATCTATTTTAGAACTACCAAAACGCTCTATAAAAAATGTTCAATTAAATAATAATTTTTAAGATAGTTTAAAGACTAATTGTCACTTACTAATTAATTTTTCATAGTCAATTCCTGTGTCAGAAGATCCAACAACATTCCATGGATCTACAACATCTTCCTCAACGGCAGGATCACCATTATTCATTGATAAATTTTCCATTTTAGTTAATTCTTCAGTAGCCATATGGATGATGACACAGTTGCCTGCGTTATGCAGTTTACAGTAGTGCTAGACAGTGGCTGAAACTAAATTAACCGCAATGAGTAATTGCACACCGTGTACAAATCGTAATTATTGAAATCATATGTGCTTCGAGGTTACATTTGCAACCTTGATAATTTAGTTGCTCACTTTTACTTTATACTAGATGGTCAAATTAAGAAAAAACACAAAATCAAAAATTTAAACAATATATACCATGTTAAATATTGGTAGATTAATATTTTAATTATCACTAAAATATATACCTTAACTATTTATTCGTTTAAATTAAAATATGACTCAATTTTCAATACTCCGTTAGTACTTCTTTGCTATACTAGCGGCGTCGGTGGCAGCTATCTACACTATTGTACATCGTGAATGTTTTTAACCTTAAAATTTAAAACAAATGCGATTGAAGAATATATTTCATAAATTTTAAGTGTTATATATAAAATAATTTAACTTTAAGTCAAAAAATTAATAATGCAAGAACGCCAATCAAATTTAAGTACTCTAAGCCGTCCTGATGGTTCTGCATTGTTTACACAAGGTATTCAATTTACTAAATTTATACTTTAATGTTCAATTTAATTCTTTTAGGTAAAACAACTCTAGTGGCTGGTGTTTATGGACCAACAGAATGTAAAAATATTAAAATGTTAATAGACAGAGCACACATTGAGATGCATTACCGGCCAAAATCAGGTTTGCCCAATGTTGGTGATAGACTATATGAAACAATTCTTAAAAATATATGTGAAACTGCTTTATTAACAATTTTATATCCAAGAACTGCTGTTGTGATTGTTGTTCAAGAAATGCAGAATGGTGGAGAGGTAATGTTACTTTAAAATAATTTAATTAAATTACAATATTAATTAAAGAATTAAATATGAAACATATTTTTATTTTAGTTGATTGCAAGTGCTGTAAATGCTTGTTGCCTTGCACTTCTTGACTCTGGCATTGATATGAAGTTTTTAGTAGCAGCAGTATCTTGTTGTCTTGATGAAAATGGTGTTTTACATGTGGATCCTACTCATTTACAGATGAATAAAGCTAAAAGTAGTTTTGTTTTTGTGTTTGATAGTGTAAACGGTTCAATTGTTGCTTCACATACTTCTGGGGTATTTTCAGTGGAAAATTATACAAAAGCAATGAAGAGGTGTAGAGAAAGAAGTGGAAATGTGTTTGATTATTATCGACAAATAATGAAAAAGAAATTTCAGTTGTATTTAGATAAATAAAGTGATTTTTGTCAGGTTGAGTGTTTTGTTTTTTCTCTGCGAGCAGGAAACTTTTGTGTTTGAATTCACGCGCGGTAATATATTTCTCTGAAGTTCCGCCCAATACTACTAGAGGGCGACCGTATGTCTACAATTGAAAATATTTATATATGTTAATTTATAACCTGACAATTACATATACTTAGTATTAGATATTATCTTCAGTTTATTGTTTATTACGTTACAATTTGTTTGGATGACTAAAACAAACGCAAAGTTTCACATTGGAAATGTTTAGGTTATAAACTTTTGTTTCCTAAATATCATGTTAATGTTAGCTAAAATTACTTAAATTGTGCTAATCTGTAAAGAAAGTTTGTTGTGAACTTTAGCGAACTTGTAAGTAAAGTTAGCTTAACGAAGTTTTCACTTGGTACACTTGTCCAGCGAGAATTATTAACCGGCATTAAAGAGCAAGAAACAAAGAAGGTCCGAAATGGCCACCTCGCGTATCCCGAACAAGACAATTAAGAAACAGATGGACTTAATTAGAAATCGGGGCATAAGCAAGCCCGCGCAGCGCGCATTTAACATCGAACACGGGCTGAAAATGTTCTCGAGTAGTCTCAAGCCTCTTCTTCTCTCAAGAAAAAGATAATTGAAAGCCGAAGCCGGCGCGGCGCACAACGTGGTCGTGGTCGTGCACCGCCGTCATATAAAGAATATTATTTATTGGCGGAGAACACAATAAGGCCGTAATGGACGCAACGAAGGTCCGCTCAGAGCGGGCCTTATATGCGCGCACGGCGACCGAGGAGGCGAGCGCAGGCGAACAATAACAACGCGCAACGGCCAAAGAGGCAAAAGTTAACGCGCGGCAAAACGAATGCGACGAAAGGAACGACTACGATCGGCATAGGCCAGCGGCGGCGAAGAAGAAGAAGAAGACGCTTCTTTCGAGGGGTAACCCACGCTCTCGTGTGTGCCGCACGATTCTCACGAGCGCGCCGAAAGAAAGGCAGAAAGGCAGGCACGTTTCGTATCATCGGCGCGGCCAAAGGGGCCGTACTCCTGCATATTTATACGGTAATTAGACCATGTAGAACGATGGTCATTAACATCGGCACAGGCATTATGCGTCCGCGATGTGGTGATGCGGTTTTCTCGCCGGGTATTCATAACTCACGGTGCGGGCGCAAAAAAACACGCACTAACGCACAAGAAATGCGAAGATGATCTAAAACAAGTATTAGTTTTGATTAAAGAGCTTAATAGACTATTTTTCAAGAAATGAAATTGATAAAAAAGTGTAGATATTCAAGTTTACCAATACTACGCGTCAAATAGTTTCAAAAAACTAACAATGATGGCGCTGTATACTCAAAATGTGTCAAAGTTTGTTACATTGTTATCAATTGTTTTATCAATTTCTTCAACTGCATTGTAAACTTTTCAATCGAGTGATATTAACCTTTGGGGTGGTTTAAATAGTGCAAGATATTAATTTTCGCTTGGTTGGAAGCCAATCCATTTAAAACTAATGACAACTTGTCAGACTAAGGAACGGTAAGTACAAAACGAACTATGTACGTTAAAGTCATACAAACCAGATCGCACACACATAACCAAAAAAAACCAAACAGATAACAGATGGGCGCTCCGGTAAGCGAAAGAATTTAATAATCATAACAATCGCGCCTAGTCGACCGCAATTTCACAATTATCTAGGAGTAGATGTATAATTTTAGGTTAAGCCACAATTACACACCGCATAATGACGATAAGTGGCAGGTTGAAAAGTGCCCGCCGTGCAACGTTTTTATTATTATAATTTAATGCTTGGCTATGTGTTTTGAGCTTTTAAAGCTTTGCAATACATTAATTTCGTTTTTTTAATCTTTTGGTAAGGTTTGTTTTGATACATTCAGACGATTCAATCGATTTAAGATGTTAAAGTCGTTTTCGATTCTTGAGTTGTTCAGTTCTTCGTTTCCAAAATCTCAGGATGCGTACGAGTTATCTCGCATCTAAAAGCCATTTTAATTTCCTATTATACGTAAACACGACGTGCTCACTAGGATTTATGGTAACGATGTTGCCGTCGCTTCGGTTACTTTTCTTCTTTTTGGTTTTTTTTCTCTCATTCGGCTCAAAAGTTGAAAACAGTTTGTTAGTGAGCACTACCGCCGACTAGGTTTTCTCGATGGGAGAAAGAATTCGTCGTTCGAGTTAGTTTCGAACGACATCAACATCAAATGTTGGTCGTTGGTTGCGGCAGATTTCGGTGTTGGATCCAGCGTGAATGGTTTGGTCCGTGTCTCGATTTATTTTAACACTACATTCTGGGCTGCGGAGGCATCGCAAACGTAAATTAATTCGATGCGCTTCGCATTCGACTCGGTGTGAAGCGCGAACTAGAAAAAAAGTTTATCTACCTGTCACAGGACGTGTGACCGAGACTGGACGACGGCGACGTGCCACACGTCGGCATCAAAAAAAATTAATTTCATTATATGAAACAAAAACGAAGATGTGAGAATTATTTTTTGAAGTGCGTTTTCACAATAACATTTATGCGTTGTGGATTTCTTTCGTTGGCGTGTTTTGTTTCGTGGGCAGAGGCCGCGAAGCGCGTAACCTGAAAGAATACGAGACGCGTTGAAGAGCGCGTCGGATGCGTCTTTCGGAAGTGCGCTTCGCTTGGCAGCCGTCCTTCTGCCAGCCGGAGAGCCAACCAACACTCACCGACTGGATCGCGTAATTGGTTCCCCGTCCACCCGAAAATGCCCGTTTTGAAAAGGGGTAATTTCGTATTTCCTCTCACCCACACACGCGCACAGCCAGACACATCAACTCACACCCACCGGGTTTCGTCGTGCGTGTGCATCTGAACCGAAAATTGTTTCCGCGCTTTATTTAATTAGTTCTATATGAGAGTGGCTTCCTTTCGCCTTCGACGCTCTCTCGCGGGGTGCCCCAGCAGCGTCTTAACTCGCAGTTAGGCAATTAAACCTCCTTGCGGGACGAATACGTAACGAGCGCTTTATGCAAATTATACGCCGGTCGTGGAGAGTTTAAGCAATTTCGACAATCTTAAATATCGCGCCGGGCGAGCAAGCGATAACGCGCCGCGTGGATTTTTATGCGCATCGCGCAGTAGCGCCAACTACTCAGCACCACGGGCACCATCTCTCCGGAAAGCAATTATAGAAATCCCGTCGGCCGAAAGTGTGCATTTAAAAATAATAAATCGGTGCGGGACGCCCGGTGGCGTCTAAACGATGCTCGAATGCGACAAACATTTGAATTCAAGACGATTTCACATTCAATTTACACAAAAAAACATTCAGAACTGTTAGAACTAAATAAAAATCAATCTAACAAATGCGCACACTTGCAAATCCACGAAAACAAAAATGTTTATTTTGCATTTGTATGGTTCTGATGTTCTTTCATCGAAATGTGTACAAGAAGTGAACAAACTCAGCTTTTCTGATCCCGTCGCAGAATGCAAAACACAAACTACAAAACGCAGAATGTAAAAGACGCTGGGTGCCTTCAGTACTGTGTCTTCGGCAATGTAAAGTCAGTAAAGTGGAAGGCCATCGATGGATCTCGTACGCCATAAATTTCCCGAGCGCGACGTGCGACGGTACAACGCAAAAATGCGCCATACTTCGGATGACTTAAACGTAACGAACAGAAGAATACGATGCATAAACGCCTTTGTTGTTAGTACCACGAAGAGAAATTGTGGTAATACAGGTGCAAGCCACCAAACAGAAAAAAAAACGTAAGAAGTAGTTAATATTAGTTACAAAAATGATATCTAGATGGCATTACGCGCTAAAAAAACGAAGAAATGCCTGTGGGTGTTTCCAATCATTAAAACAATTATGTTCTATGCTTAAAACGTTAAAAAATGTGGTTTGTGATTGTATTAAATTAGCGTCTTTGCGGAATTCATTTTTGGTTGTAAGTTGCAAAGTTGCGGCTAAACTAACTAAGCTGAAGACAGTTTGCTGGGCAAGTACGTTGAGCAAACAAACGCATTAGCAACGTCGACCACAATCAACGACTTCTTGCGGTCGCATTAAACATTTTGCGGGGCCAGCAAGATGTGATGATGCGTGCGGTGCGCTTTAATTGCGTGCCGGCATGTAATACACGTGAAAATCGATAATTGAATCGATTGCGCGAGTAAACCGAAACCGAAATGATCATCCGACCATAACCAACCAGTTGTTTTTTGTTTTATATTTTCTCTACGTACGTTTTATAAGTGAATTGACCGTGCAGGTTAAGTTAGTTTGTTGTGAGAGAAAAAATGAAATAAAACAAAACAAACATTTAAAACAACATAATGACAATAATAACGACAATAATACCTACTGTTGTCGTAAAATTAACGGGCCGATACGATAGATATTGTCGACTTGACTACCACCGTCGACAAACAAACGCGACGACGATGTGGATGGCGATGAGGAGGACACTTTGCGTCGTGTGCAGCGCGTTAAAAACGATTTTATTGGCTTTTTAAAGCCGGGCATAAAAATTCTAACAGATGTTAAGAGAATATTATTGTTACGACTGCATCATCGCACGATGTGTATACTCAGGCGCGAGATAACATAAAAATCATGCGATTCCTATCGTCGTCAAACAGGACGCTGGGTGTCTCACAATGGAGCAAACGAACGGATATAGGGGATGCGCCATAAATATTTGTTTTATGGCGTTTCGAACGTTGCGCAAATTGCGAACGCCGCACGCCGCGACACCGCGCGCGAAATAAAGGAAACGTTTTACGAGCGCGGACATAATTTAATCGAAAACGATATCGTGCCGTGCAACAGAAATAAATAAATAAAACAAAAAGAAATCGACAAGACACACCACAATTGATGGAATTTAAACTCAAAGCCACTCAAAGACTACCAAGAATTCACCTGGCGGGTATACACGCCCCGAAATTATTAACGATGCATAAAAATGCACACTTCGATTTGTTGTCAATTCATCATTCGCAATTAGTAAACCATTAAAATCAAGCAATTTACTAATAATATCAAAATATTTAATATCGGTTTGTATTATAACATATAGATGGCGTTACAGTATCAAAATTGACAGCAAACGAAGTAAAACTTAATTTAATTGGAGCATAAAATAAAAATCAACGTTTATTTATGTTAATTACTTGGAATTGAATCGTGTAGAACTGAAACCAGTTAAAATGTTAATTTTCTTAACCAATCAAAGACATTTGTGATAGTAGTTGAAGTTACAACATACAGATGGCGTCCGGTATCTGAAAATTTAAAATTATAATAAAAAAATGTTTTTTATATATAAAATTTAAAGATAAATTTGTTAAAACAGAAAATCGTCCTTGATAAACAAAAATTGTTTAAGTATGTTTAATTTCTTGATAACAAGCAGGCACTGTTAAGTTTTTATTTTTCATGCTGGGTGAAGAGAGCGAGTGTGTCGATGTGCAAATATTTTAACGATCCGAATGTCGATGCTAATGTATTTCATACGAACGAATGTACTCGCGCCGCCTTAATGCATCTTGATATGCAAATGTTGGTGAAATTGCTTGCGTTCGACTTCGGCGCGGAATGGAGCGAAGTGGCTTATCAGCAAAATTCGCAAGCAACGTTAGCTAGCAATGCAAGAAACGATGCAGACACAATATTGCATTTAAATTTTGCTGAATTTTATAAAAATCTTACACGTTACAAAAAAATAGTTAAGGTTATATCACACAAATACACGAAACGCAGAAAAATGTGTGCGTTTTTGTCAAAAACAATGAATAAGTTTACCGATAAATATCTTGGTGGATATCTGTTGAATCAAACATTGTTTTGTAAAAATAAAAGAAATAAAACACCGAAAATACGATGTAAATGATCCGACGTAATAAATAAACATGAGATGCGGTGGAGAGATCGCGGCCATCCAATAAATTAATTTGTTAAGTTAAGCTCGAGCAACGCATCCACGCAATGAACGTACATGCAACAAAACATGTTTTTCGAGGATCGACGAATAAACCTAGTGAGCAGGTGAAACACAAACCCACTGAGTTCACCACTCAAATGGAAATGCGCTTACTGCACTTTATCAACGGAAATCGGAAATGTGTTTGAAAATACGAACACATCATGTTACATCATTGCTTGAATGTCGTTTGCTCTCTAATTCATTAATAGATTCCCAAAAGTTAGTTTAGGACAAGGTGTGGACTAATTTATAAAAATGTTTTCGGAAAAATTGTTATCACAACATTTTATCTCCAGCGAATATGACAAAACATAACCTAAAAATTAAAATAAAAAACTTTAGTGTGTTGTTAGGGGATGAACAGTGTAATAACTTTACACGACATGGTACATTGTATTAAGTTAATCAATTTTTTGTAGCGTACCAAAAAATCTTCAATGAAATGAACGTGTGTCACAATTAAACGTCAACAAACCTCTATTACATTAAATAATTACACCCCTACAACGCTGAACAACCTAAAAGAACAAAAATACCTAAATTATTGCATTTGTCTATATTCAGTTGGTTGTTTTTGTTTTTTAATGTTTTTGGTGTGTGTGGGTGGCGTTATCTTCGTTTTTGTTTACACGCGCGCTTCGTTTTTGATGAGCTGTTATTCCGCGTTATGTCGTGTTATGTGTCTCTGGTGACGTATCATGCATCTGCATTTAATGAACACGCCATGATACCGCGATGTATTCGCTTCCTCTAGTTTTACCCGGAGCCCTGGAGGATTCGTGTGCGCGACGCGACGCGAGTATTGTTCCGTCTATGGGATTCATTCGGTGTTCTGGTTGTCTATGCATGGAGGTTCGTGGATGAGGAGATGGGTTTGGTTGGTTGGTTGGTTGGTGGTGTCGGCGACGCGGGCAACAATAACGGCCGCGCATAATGGTGACGTTTATGATGGCGCGCAACAGTTTATGCGCGCATAAACATTTACATGCGCGACGGCGCGCGATGCACGCGCTCACGTGGTGTGCACATACCGCCGTTGCCGCCACCGACAACGCCAGACTCTCACCACCACCAGCACCACCAACACGACCACCACAGCATGAGATGCATCGCAATTTTTAAACTCAAACGCCCGTGAGATCATTGCTATGTTACCGAAATAAGTTTTCGATACATTGCACACAATTCACATTAATTACATTAATAACGTTTTCTGTTTTTATTTATTAAATTTATAAACTATTTTTTCAATTATTAGATAGTAAACATAGGGGAGTAAAACATAAATTTTGTTGTGATCATATTTCAATAAGTTCAACTTCAAAACTTAATCCGTAATAAGTTACAAACCAACACCTTTCCGTTCATTTCAAGACATTTATTGTATTTTTGTAGTTATACTCAATATGTTTAACCATTTCAATGTATCAGGTATCCACCATCAGGTGTGAGTTGAAATTAATACAGATAATGATCACAAGACATGAAAACGCAACGAAAAACTGCGATAAGACTAAAATATTGGTAATTTTTGTGAAAACAGGTGTTTTTAAGGGTATTAGGACTTAATATATACGGTTAGGTAAAAAACTCATACCACGAGTTGTAGGTATTTGTTCAAACAAACAAATAATCGTTAAAGTGAAAAAAAATTAACATATAACAAGTTTTAAATTTATAACTTACTACAATATCCAACAGATGTCGCTGTGTATTCCAAAATGTACAATTTAATTTTTCCTTTGTTTTTTGTGTTTTGCATTGATGTTAAAATTAAATTCCTAGCATTAACTAATAAATAACAAAACGCGACGACGTTTATAACGACCAATTAATTTTATTATTAACAGCCGATCGATAATTTACGTCAGAACTAATTACGCATTTTGCTCCATCTGGTGATAAGCACTCGAAGAATTATAAACTTCAGATGATTTTATCTCAAATATTTACTTTCCAACACTCAATACTTCGTAAAGTTATTAAGTTATCGTCGTAATTTATTTGTTTCATTGTCTATTTTGAACTTTCAAAATTTTTTTGTCAAACAAACTACTAAAGCATCACCGCATCACTAGAGAGGCAGACGAATGTGCGGCATTTTGTTTTGGCGCATAAATTTCGCCCGACGAAGCCGTTAAAAAACGTTTTCGCTGATGGCTGAGTTACGAGTCGCATAGCCCTTCGTTGGTTGGTTGGTTAAAATAAAAAGCCAGCAACATTTCGAAAAACCAATTCACGTTTGGTGTGCTCCTCGTACTCGTGCGCGTTATAGTTTTTTTGGTTGTTCTGGTTGCTTTGTTTTGTTTTATTTTTCGCATACGTTGTTTTTAAAGTCGTTGTTCCCTAATTGCTAGTAGTAGCTCTGGTTCGGAGGAGTAGCTTGTAGGCATGCAGCTCGGTTGGTCGGACGTGCCGCGCGGGCTCGTTCGGTTCATTACCCAGAAACCAATTAAACTACCTCTCCTAGTTATGAATAAACTATAACGGCGACGAGCTCGACAATGTATTGGGAAGCAAGTGAAGCGAGCGTGTGGCATTCCGGGCGCGCATGGAAATGGTGCCAGTCGATGCGATGCTCGACGCTTCCATCAACTGAAAACGCGTTTTACATGGCGCGAGAGGATCGATGCTTATACTTATACGACGAGTATCCATGATGCAAAACAGACGAACGAGTGAGCGAGCCAGCGAAACGTGTCTTCATAAATATGCATTATGTATTTCCATCGATTCTTTTGCTCTTGTTTTTCGCTCGAGTTGTTTTAGGCTGTCGCTGAGCATCATGCTCAAAGTTTAAATACTTGAATAACGGATAATTTATAAATAATAACATACATTATTTGATATAAATGAAAACTTACATTTTGGTATATTTTATTGTGACATTTGTACATGATCACAATTTTAAGGTTAACTAGCACCATCGAGTTTGTATTATATTGGTTTTATAGTTTTCTACACAGAACAGTTTTCTGTATATTTAACTATTTATATCATATGTTGTGACAGTTCTAGTTCAAATATTCAATAATAGATGTCGTGACAGTAGTGTTGTGTTATCATGCTTTATAGTTACAAGTAACAAAATTAGATGGCGCTACAATCTAAATTTCAATTTATTTTTAAAATGCTCATGTAAAAAATGTGAAATCATTGAATTTAATTTAATGAAAACCATTAAGTATTATGTAGTAATAATAAATCGAACCCAAAGCGACACGAGAATTTTAAACTGTTCTGTAGACGAATTAATTTCGTGCTGTTCGGTCTGCCTACTTAAAACTTAAAAGTTAACAACTGGCCGCGATGGGTTCGGAACGTTCGCGTCGTCGAAATTAAAATCGAAAACAAGACGAATGGACTCGAATCCGCGGCGCATTTCAAGATGAAACGCAAACAAAAAACGAGAGCGCACGCCGCGCGCTGATGATATTAATGAAAAAAACGTAAAGCGACTCGGATTGGATTAATAGCGAACGAGCAGCGACCCGTCGCGTCGATTGTAGGTAGCTGCAGGAAGAGTTGTTAAATTATCTCGGCCGAATAATCATTCCACTTTCATTCATTGGATCCAAAACGTAATGATATCTTTTTTTTGCAAAGTTAAATAAAACTTTAACAAATTAAGTTATGATAGGTTAGGTTATGTTTGGTTAGGTTTGTTATTTATGTAATGTTAAATTAATTTGACGTTAAAACATTACTTCCCGCATCAAAGCAGTCGTGTAATTCATTTTTTGCTTCATTGCCGGGATATTGAAATATTATGCAAATACTATGATCTATTAGCATTAATTAAATGCTAATTCAAAAATTTTTTTTTTAATTTTTTTTTTATTATGAGTTAGTGTACTTGTATTCGCGTACGTATCGATGTTAACGAATTACACACGCGGTTAGGTTTCTGCTTGTCCCGGGGACTTCCTGTCATGCTTAATAATCACATTCGCCGCCTGCAAAGAAGGATGAAATATGAAATACTTCGGCGATACACGGGCTTGCATGTCGCTTACGTTTTACATGCAACGCCCCGATGACTTTCGATATTGCTTCAGCCGTATTCCTAACCTCACTAAGTCACTACTAAGATTGTGACTTGTAACTTATAACCTAAAACGTTGCAACTCTTGCGATCGACTGACAACGACGGAAAAAGGTGTTTGCTAGTTTTTTTTTTTATTCTTAGAAACATAAGTGAGATAAAGAATACAAAAACTAAAATCGATGAAGAAAGGTGCTGAAAATGAAGACAAAACAAAATGTGGCTAATGTGCAAATCATCATCTTAAATTGTTATATCACAGTTTTACACGAGTGACTAAGTGGAAATTACTGTTAAACTTTAATTTGTGCTTATTAAAAATATATACTTATATATATTTTTAGTTTTTAATTTGCGTTTTTTTAAATTTTTGATATTCGCACGCTTTATACATTCTCGTTCGTTTTTCTTTTTTTAACCTTTTTTCTTCGATTTTATATGCTACATTGCTCATGAAAGTCATGAGTATAAGTACACTTCATATTCTTCACCACACGATGTTCGTATCGTTCGTGTGCAATGACATTCTATAATTTATGATCAGTTAAATGTTGAGTATCAAGTTGCTATCTGTTTATTTATTTCTTTTTCTTTTTATATAGCTTTGTAGTGTCATACAAGTTGCACATTTTTTATGTTTTTACTCATTTTAGAATATTAATATCGTACAGTTTCAATTCTTTATTTCAAACTAGCAGATCCAAGCGCGCGTTGCTACGTAATATTTCGCTTTATATTTTGTCATATTTAACTCAGCTGTTCTTAAAGTTTGTTTTTGAGCTTTGTTAATTGCCTATATCTTCTCTGCTTAATGGGCAATCGTTTTGATCTTATTTTTTCTTATAGTTAAAGAGTTCCTTCTTAACCTATGACTGAATTTAACACACGAAACATCCCCGAAGTATTTTATTTTGACGCTCAAAGTTGTTAAATTTTTTGATTTTTTGAAATTTTGTAATTGAAAATTGCTCATATCTCCTCACCATATTATCCAATTCTTCCGTTTTTATTTTTTAATTATAGTTAAAGAGTGGCTCTTTAACGTATGACCAAATTCAATCCTTAAAACATCCCCAAAGTATTTTATTTTAGCTGTCAAAGTTGGTCAATTTTTTGATTTTTTGAATTTTCGTAATTGAAAATTGCTCATATCTCCTCACCATATTATCCAATTCTTCCGTTCTTATTTTTTAATTATAGTTAAAGAGTGGTTCTTTAACGTATGACCAAATTCAATCCTTAAAACATCCCCAAAGTATTTTATTTTAGCTGTCAAAGTTG